>CM076576.1:791362824-791439889 GCA_034641835.2 Pinus albicaulis | reverse complement strand
TGATGAAGAAGGCAGGGCCCCTTTCACTCCAAATGAAGCAAACACATGCCTATAGCCTCTCTGGTAAGTTTTGGGCAATGGCTCAACCTCAGCCAAACTAGCCCATTTTGCCTCAATGTCCTCATCATTACTTAATGACTCAGAATCATGATGTGATGATGACGAAGGGTTGTAAAAAGGTGAAGAAGAAGGGTCAGTGTGAGGTGAAGGTGAATGAGGTGAAGGGAAGTGTTGTGGATATGAAGGAAATGGGAATGTGAAGGGAGCCTAGTGTTGATCATAATCAGTTCCTTGTTGAGGTTCGACCAGCAATCTTTCTTAAACCCCTTCGATCCTTTCTCTTTGACTCGAGAATCCATTCTAAAGCCTATCGTTGATTTCCTTTGCCCCCAAAATTATATTCTGTAAAGCTAAAAACCCACTTTTGAAAATATTTGAGGCCTGGTCCCTTCGGCCCTAACCCCTTTGCCATTTCCTCCACATGACTGCGAGCCGGAACCTAATGCTAAACCTTGAGGGCGCTATCAAATATGCGTGTCGGGCGAAATATTAGTCGTTGATCTGTACAAGATCGAACGGTTTCTGCTGATCAACGCCGTGCTCATACCCCATCCACTATCCATTAGATCAAACCATAAATCGACGTACCACATCTTTCCCGCCCTGGTGGTCCCCGCGCCTGCACCCATTGCAAAAACCAGCCGGTTTTTTCCGCACCACTTATCCAAGGCAGGCGGTATTCCTCATTAGGCCAGTGATTCCATACGTTGCGTGACAAGTGTCCCAGAGTACGGCCTCAATACTGCCCGCCCCCGCGCGTTAATGCTCGACTGAAGTCACGCAGCGGAATCCAGCATCGCCGTCAGATCTGGGGGCCTTCATCCAACGGTGGTTGCTTTTCAAAGTTGCACGGATATTAATCTAGGCGTACAATGTCCCGGGCCCGCCACTCCATCGCTCTCCAACGCTTTTTGGACCGTTCATCTCGTCCTGTGATCGTTTGGCCCAGATCATTTGTGTGACCGGTTGTTGATCAAGTTTCCCCCACGTCACTTACTCCACGTGTTCATCGCATTTTCCTCCACCATGCACACATTCCGTTCATAGGTTATATTGTAATGTTTTACGTTAAAAGCCTCCGCCAACCTGCATCATTCCACCGTTCCGCCATGTCTGCAGCATCATTTCCATTTGACCCCGCCCCATTTCACCACTTCGACAAGTCTGCACCACCATGACCATGGATCCCTCCACGTCATCGTCCCTGTGTCCGGTTTTCTTTAACATGTTTGTGGGTTTTGCAGGTTACAGCGACGAGAAATCGCCATTAATCTCTGCCTCCATTACAGAAGTTGAAAATGCATCCAAGGATCGGCTTGCAGAGGAAGAATTGATGAAGGAAAGCCCTGGGTAGTTGCCGTGACATGACTTTCATTAATGAAGCAGGATATAAATCTATCAAACCCCTCAGAGTAATTCAAAAGGCGGATTTTAGTAGATGAAAACATTTATATCGCGGCAAAGAGTATCAGTTGAAAATCAAGGGATACAGCGTCCAACGTTGAGGATTTTAAATCCTAATTCAGGGTTCAGAAGGCAGAGAGTACAAAAGCACAAAAAGCAATGCTCTCAAGGTTTTATTCTGGCCGAATTTGCTTCAGCAAAGGACAAAATGTTCCTATGGATGTAGCTCTATACTGGGTTCTTGAAGAGATTTTCTACCCAGTGCATTTATTCCTGCAAGCAGATTATCAAGTACAGAAAATATTACCTAGTCATTCAACAGTATGGGCGCGAATGTTTCCGCCATTTTGTCTTAATTAGGGAAATTAAATGTCTCTACCTACTTCTTTTATTAGTTTCTTCTTCTTCCTCTATAAAAACCCAGAGGAAGGACATTGTAAGGGTTCCAGATTTTTATCAGAGAATTGTGCAGTGAAAGGCATTTTTGTATACATCTTGTGAAAGCTCTTGTATGAAGGCTCAGAGCTTGTAGGGTCTCAGTGAGGAGGAGTTCTATCTGTATTAGAGGATTTTGGTCTTTGGTATCCCACAGTATGTAACTTCCTTTCATGTGTTTAATACAACATTTCATTTTATCCATCTTCTTGTATCATGTACTGGAATGCGAGTGACTCACTGATTTTAGGTAAGGATTTATCCTAGTTGATACCCATACTTAGATCAGTCAAGCGCTTTAAATATGGCTCAGGCATGATATACTGTTTCATGTGCATTTCATCCATCTTTCTGCTATATTAGTTGCTTTGGGAGGGTGCTTTTAAAACGCCATTGTCATGTATGGATTCTTAGATTGATAAGCCCATATATGGTTCTATTGTGTATCTGGGTATCAGACCAAAGATAACTAATATCTTCTTATATTTCTTTCACCGTATACACCTTCTGATATTTGATTTCTGTGGCATATTATTTGAATCGGCCCTCTTTACAATAAATTGTCTCTTAACTGTCTGATGCTTCCATGTTGGAGCTTTGCATCTTGTCTCTGCAATATTACTTTCCCTGCGACAGTTTCTGTAAGTTCTGGTCCCATTTAAATTAATTTCCTTGTATTACAAGAGATAGCAGGAGAGCTTTTGGATTGACACCCAAGTTATATTACATGCTCCTTGCTATGATAAGATGTCCTAGGCACTGGTCTATGGCAACTCTAGGCTGTCTCTAGGGGCGACAACATTTGTCGACAACATCTGAGGGTGCTGTGTGTGTTTAACAGATCGTTTGGTGCACTGATGGTGAAGCTGTAAATGTTCAAGACATTAAAACCGTCGAGTAATCCCATCACGATATGGAAAATACCGTTCTCAGAAAATGGGGAGAAAAGAAAGATCATGGACAATGTCTTACTGAGTTCAATACGCTCAAGAAGAAACATAATGAAGGGGTGTCAGAATTTATCAAAAGATTTAATAAGTTATATCTAAACCTACCTGCATATATGAAGCCTCATCAGAATGCTACCAAATTTGTTTTCATAGTAGCCTTTGACTCAGATTTTGGTTTCTCTCTCAGGGAAAGAAAGCCTGCCACCCTAGATGATGCTCAGTCAGATGCTCTTGAATTGGAAGCAAATTTTGCCTCCACTAGAAAATTAAGAGGGAAAGTTGAACAAGACACCAGAAGAAGGGGTAAAGAAGAATTATCTACTTCTAATTAGGATAAGGATTCAGATAAAATTGAAGAAATGAGCAAAATGATTAAGAATATTTCTAATAAACTGGTCAAGCTTGAATTGGAGACCAAGAACTCAGCTTCCAAGAACTTCCAGAACGCTCCAAACAGAGGTTACAATCCTCAGTATAGAAATCCACCCCTGCAAATATTGCCAAGGGAAGCAAAAGAGCAACAGGATCAAGTACCACACCCATTGTACCTGGAAGGCCCAGTAGATGACTCCACTGAAGATGCTGCCTACGAGCTAGAAGATTCAAATCTTGCCTTTTTAAGTAATGATGAAATAGAATTCCCTTTGCAAGAAGAAGAAGCAAAAATTAATCACTATTGCAAGCAGTTTAATGATTTCATGCAAGCACATTTTAACAGAAAATATGATCTCAGATCTTCAAGGAAGAGGACTCGGACTCAAGATGAAGAAGAGCAGCCACTTCAAAAGGAAGAATCCGCTCAAAAGGAGTCAACAATCAAGAAAGTCACATGCAAAGGTAAGAGTCCTCTAAACAAACCTCTGCAGTCTAATGATCAAATTCCTTCTTCCTCAAAAGTAGTCACTCCTCCTAATGCTGAGTCTGTATCAAAAGAAGTTAAACCTTCAGCTGAAATGAAAGAGTCAAAATAAATTGTAATAGAAAAGTCCCCTCCTGCTTTTAATTTACAAAAAGAACTTGATAAAGTCAAAATCCCATTCCCTTTGACTGAATTGTTGAAACAACCTGCATACCAATCTCAAGTTACTTCTCTATTGTTTCCTCCTGAAGCACCAATAAGTCCAGACAGTCTTAACCTTCAAGAAGAAAGACCCATGGTAGTTTTTGGCCCACATGTCAAGGAGATAGACCCCTCCACTCCTCCTTTCTATGTGTCTTTAGTTATTCATGACCTGCTGTTACACAATTGTATGTTAGATTCTGGGGCTTCCCATAATCTTATGCCTTTGTCAGTCATGGAACAACTAGGTTTACAAATCACACGTCCATATGAAGATCTATATTCATTTGATTCCAAAAGAGTTAAATGCTTGGGGATGATTAAAGATTTAGTGGTCAATCTGGCCCAAATTTCAGCAAAAAGTGTAGTAATGGACATCGTGGTGGCTAATATCCCAGCTCGATTTGGCATGCTGTTGTCAAGGTCCTGGGGAACGAAAATCGATGGGTCACTCAAGATGGATTTAAACTATGCCACTATCCCTGTTTTTGGTGGCCAGGAGAGGAGGTTATACAGAGAAACCAGATTTGTCAAGACGGTTACTAAGGCTGACAGCTCAGAGAATTCACCAGTCTATAGCAAGGAAGGAGATTTCTCATGTTGGATGTTAGAAGAAGATCAAAATCTTGCTCATGAACCTTCCTTTTATCAAATCAATACTGAGCAGTCTTTAGAAGACAATGAAGCAGGAGTATGGAATCTACATTTTGATGGAGCAAATTCAAGAGAAGGTAATGGGGCTGGAGTATTATTAATCTCTCCTACAGGAAAATGGGTGCCATTGTCTTTTAAATTGGAGTAAGAAGCTACTAATAATCTAGCTGAATATGAGGCAGTGCTGTTAGGATTGCAAACAACCAGGAGCATGGGTATACAGAGTTTAAAAGTTCTGGGAGATTCTGAGCTGGTGGTCAGATAAGTCAGAAATCAGTGTCAAACCAAACACCCTCGGCTGAGAGCTTATAGAAATGAAGTATGGGACATGGTGGAGAACTTATTTTTGGCATTCAATATCCAGTTCATGCCCCGGGAGCAGAATAGAATGGCAGATTCTCTTGCTGTCGCTGCAAGTACATTTTGTCCTCCATAGAACCCACTCTTGAGGTATGAAATTGAGGTACGTTATAGACCATCAATCCCAGATAATATTAAGCACTGGCAGGTATTTGAAGATGATGAACAGATGAAGAGATTTCTAGAGACAGTAGGGGAATTCTCAAATATGGAGATTGATGACTGTGAAGAAGAGGAAGCTGAAAATGTTGTAGAGAACAAATGGGAGGAAAAAATAGCAGGTAGTAAAGTGCTGCAACTAAAAGGGAATGTCATACCTAGAGGGTTGGTGCCTCTAGAAATATTATTTGACAAAAATGATGTTCCATTGCAGCATAATAAAGTATTAGAAGAAAATCAGATAGAAGACTTGAATTTGGGCACTGTTGCCGAGCCCAAAATTGTAAAATTATCCAAGAAGGTTTCAGAGGAATACAAAAGGAAATACCTGAAATTATTTCAGTCTTATAAAGATGTATTTGCATGGTCTTATCAAGACCTTAAAACTTTTTATATCAATATAATGCAGCATAAAATTCCTCTGAGGGAAGATGCAAAGCCTTATAAGCAGAAGCTCAGACAGATAAATCCTCTGTTGCTTCCCTCTATTGAAAAAGAAATTAAGAAGCTGCTGAAGGCCAAAATAATTGTGCCATTAAGGTACTCAGAATGGGTTGCTAACTTGGTCCCTGTCCGAAAGAAAAATGGAGAAATAAGGCTATGTGTGGATTTAAGGAATTTAAACAGAAAATCTTTAAAAGATAATTATCCACTGCCTAAGATGGACCACATCCTGCAAAAAGTGGTGGGAGCCTCTAGAATGTCAATGATGGATGGTTTTTCTGGTTATAATCAAGTAGTTGTGCTCCCAGAGGATTAGAAGAAAACTGCATTTACTACACCATGGGGTACATTTATGTATGCCCGGATGCCTTTTGGGCTAATTAATGCAGGAGCCACTTTTCAGAGGGCTATGGATATTGCTTTTGTTGGAGAGTAGGATAAATTTTTGGTGGTGTACCTTGATGATATAACAGTATTTTCAAGAAATGATGCTGAACACATTGAGCATTTACGAAGAACTTTTGAAAAATGCAGAAGGTATGGTCTTTCTCTGAATCCGCAAAAGTCTTTATTTGCATTGGAGGAAGGCAAAATTTTGGGACATATTGTAACTAAAGATGGAGTGAGAATAGATCCTAAAAGAGTAGAGGTGATAAACAGTATCCCTCTCCCCAGAAATAAGAAAGAGGTGCAAGTGTTTTTGGGACGAATAAATTTTCTGAGAAGATTCATCCCAAACTATGCTGAGATAGTTAGACATATAACAGATATGCTAAAGAAGAATAATGAGGTGAAATGGTCACAAGAATCACGGGAAGCCTTTACTAGAATTAAAGCTGCATTTGCTGAAGCCCCTGTGCTAGCTGGGCCAGACTATAAAAAGCCATTCATAATTTTTTCTTTCGCATCACCTCATACAATAGCTGGAGTGTTATTGCAGAAAAATGAAGATGGATATGAGCAACCTATCGCCTTTTTTAGCCAGGTGCTTCATGACGCTGAATTGAAATATAATATATTGGAGAAGCAGGCATACACCCTAGTAAAGTCCCTTAAAGCCTTCAGAATGTATGTTTTGCAGTCCCGCATTACTGCATATGTCCCTACTGCAGCTGTTAAAGACATTCTCATTCAGGGAGATAGTGAAGGAAAAAGAGGGAGGTGGATTGCAAAGATACAGGAATATGATTTGGATATCAGACCTACTAAGCTGATTAAAGGACAGGGGCTAGCAAGGATCTTATCAGAATCTAACTATCAAGCTCTGGGCATAAACCTGTCTATGCTTTCAAATGAAAAATCTGAAGACGAAGAAGAACAACAAGGACTGGAGGTAGCCAATCAGAAAGTACACACGAAATTTCTCACCAGTCCATGGTATAAAGAAATAGTTGAATATCTTTTGACACTCAGCTGTCCACCCAGCTGTGATAAATCAAAATACAGGGCTCTAAGATTGAAATCACAGAAGTATATAGTTGCTAATGGTCAGCTATATTGGAGAGATACTTCGGGCATCCTATTATTGTGTCTCATAGAAGATGAAATAGAAAGTATAATGATGGAATTTCATGAGGGAATATGTGGAGGCCATTACACCTGGAGGGCCACAGCTCATAAAATCTTAAAGGCTGGTTTCTACTGGCCTAAATTATTTGGAGATGTTTTTACTTGGGTCAGAGCATGTGATAAGTGTCAGAAATTTGCTGAGAAACAGAAGTTGGCAGCACTGCCCCTGATTCCAGTTCATGTGAATGAGCCATTTCAACAATGGGGAATAGATTTTATTGGAGAAATACATCCCCCATCAAGTGGAAAACATAAATGGATATTAACAGCCATAGATTATTTTACAAAATGGGTGGAAGCCATACTTGCAAGGAATGCTACAGATACTGTGATAATCAAATTTATGGAGGAAAACATCATATCCAGGTTTGGCTGTCTTGCTAGAATAGTGACTGATAATGCACAGGCCTTCAAATCCGCAAAATTTGTAAATTTCTGCCTACAGTATAATATTGCACTGAATCATTCCATGGCCTATTATCCGCAGGGAAATGGCTTGACAGAATCCTCTAATAAAACTCTGGTGAGGGCCTTGAAGAAGAATATAAACGAAAATCAGAAGAATTGGGATTCCCAATTAAAATTTGCTCTATGGGCTAATAGAATCACCAGCAAGAGAGAAACTAGGAAATCTCCTTATGAATTGGTATATGGACGAGCAACAGTGTTTCCTGTGCAGCTGGCTTTACCAGTGGCCCGTTTCATGCAAGAAAGTCAGGAAGAACCGGATGATATGGTCAGGAGAATCAATCAATTGGTAGAATTAGAGGAAACACGGGGCCAAGTGAATCAGAGATTAACAAAGTATCAAGAGAAAATGAAACACATATTTGATCAACATGCAAAAGATAGAAAACTGCAGATTAGATATCTAGTTCTTAGATGGGATGTCTGGAGGACTGAAAAAGGAAAACATGGCAAGTTCGATCCATTGTGGTTCGGCCCATTTAAAATTGTGGAACAGGGAGGAAATGATACGTTCACATTGGAGAATTTACAGGGTGACCTGTTGGATGCCCCTGTAAACGGCCAATTTCTCAAGCCATACTTCCAATTCTGATTCGGGCAAAAGGTGGCCTGATTGTATCATATTGTATGTTAGTTTTTTTTTTTTATTGCTGTCTGAATGGTGCGAGTGTCATAATGAATCATGAAAGGAATTTTTTTTTGAGAAGCCGAGTCCACAAGGTATACATAAGATTATGATTAGGAGGTCTGCAGGTTCTCGACACGTCCAGGAACGAACGTGCCATCCCCAGATGGAGCCGATGTTGATCACAATTAATCCTTTGAAAAAGTTCTAGCGGGAAATCTGATCTGAATACTCGAATCCTTCCTCGCCCCGTCTTGCAACGCTCCTTATCTGCCTAAATTTACTCTTCCTCCCGCTCTAAATTATTCTTTCAAAGGCCATGACCCATATTTGAGAATACATTGGGCCTAGCCCCCTTTCGGTCTCAGCCCCATCTATTTTATGCCCCACACGACCTGAGCACTAAACCATGTGCTAAACCCAAAAGCGCTTTTCGTATACGCCTATCGGGTGCGCTTGGAGCCGTTCGATTAAAAACAGATCACGCACCATATCCCTTTGCTCCCGTGGTCCCCGCCGCGCCTTACCCCTAAAACCGGCCCGTTTTCCCCGCACCACTTTTGAAGGGCAGGCGGTATTCTCAAAATCCCAGTGATTCCATTCAACATATGCCACGTGTCCCAGGCCACTGTTCCAATACCGCCCCATTTTGCGCGTTAATGCTCGACCCAGGATGCGCAGCGAAATCAGTGACAGTCGTTAGATCTAGGAGCCTTCATCTGAGGGTGGTCGCTCTCTGAAGTTGCGTACGCTTTAATCTAAGTTCATCGTGCCCATAACCCACCATTTCAACACCCTTTGATGCATTTGTAGCCGTAGATCTTGCTCTGAAATTGAACGGACGATATTGAAACACCGCATCTCCATATCATCCTTCCACGTACTCCATCGTACATCCGTCAATCTCCCATACGCATATTTCTATTATTAGGTCGAAAATCCACTGTTTTGATTAAACTTCACATGTTCCTACTACCTGTGCCAACATCCTTCTCTGCCACCCCGTCTCATCTCACCATTTCGACAAGTCTGCACCACCATTTCCACCAACCCCACCACGTTCACCACCCCTGTGTCTGGTCTTCCTTAACGAATTTGTGGTTTTGTAGGTTTGCCGCGGCAGATAATTAGCATGATTCACCGCCTCGATTACAGAAGCCGAGAACGCATGACAGGACCATGTTTCAGGAGCAAAATTTATGAAAAAAGATCTGGGAGCTGCTATGATACGACCACCATTAAAGAAAGCAAGGATTTAAATCTATTAAACCCTCCAGGATCATTCAAATGCACAGGTTGAACAGATGAAGAATTAATGGCGTAGATAGAGAATATCAGTGAAGAGCAAGGGATTAAACAAATGCATTTAAGGACTTTGGGGCTTTTACATAACCTTTGGAGGTAAAGTACCAGATCGATGGCCCTGCAGATCACTAGAAAGATCTTTTCACAGAAAACAATGCCCTCAAAGTTTATTTCAGCCGAATTTTCTTCAGGAAAGGACAGAATGTTCATGTGAATTTCTCTCTATATCGTGTTCCTAAAGAGATTTTCTACCCAGTGCATTTATTTCTGCCGACATCAGAGTACACATAGCTCAGCATGGTCATTCAACAGTGTGGGCGTGAAGGTTTTCCGCCATTTTGTTTAAATTAAGCCAATTAAATGAGCATCACCTACCTCATTTTCTGGAGTTTTCTGTTTCTTCTATAAAAACCGGGAAGAAAGACATTGTAATGATTCCAGATTTTTATCAGAGAATTGTGCAGTGAAAGGCAATTTTTGTATACATCTTGTAAAGCTTTTGTATGAAGGCTTAGAACCCGTAGGGTCTCAGTGAGGAGGAGTTCTATCTGTAATGAGGATTCTGGTCTTTGGTATTTCACAGTATGTAACTTTCTCTTATGTGTTTAATATAACATTTCATTTCATCCACTTTCTTGTATCATGTTTTGGAATGCGGGTGGCTCACTGGTTTGGTAAGGATTCATCCTAGTTGATGCCCATACTTAAATCAGTCAGCGCTTTAAATATGGCTCATGCATGATATACTGTTCCATATTCATCTCAACCATCTTTCTGCTATATTAGTTGCTTTGGGAGGGTGCTTTTAAAACGCCATTGTCATGTATGGATTCTTAGATTGATAAGCCCATATGTGGTTCTGTTGTGTATCTGGGTGTCAGACCAAAGTTAACTAATATATTATTATGTTTCTTTCACCGCATACACCATCTGATACTTGATTTCTGTGGCATATTATTTGAATCGGCCCTCTTTACAGTAAATTTTCTCTTAACTGTCTGATGCTTTTGTGTTGGAGCTTTGCATATTGTCTCTGCAATATTACTTCCCCTGTGGCAATTCCTGTGAGGTTTGGTCCCATTTAAATCATTTTCCTTGTTTTACAAGAGATAGCAGGAGAGCTTTTGGATTGACACCCCAGCTGTATTACATGCTCCTTGCTATGCTAAGATGTCCTAGGCACTGGTCTATGGCAACTCTAGACTGTCTCTAGGAGAGACAACAATTGTCGACAACAGATAGTAATTTACCTTCTAATTCTATCATTGTCGGTTGATAATCTGCTTGTCGATCTTCCAGGGCTGCGTTAATTCTGGGTATACTTTTGGCTACATCTCCCACTGTTGAAGCTTCTTGTAAATTAGTAACCGCTTCGCTTCTTCCTTGTTGTGGATAGTTTCTGTAATAGTGTGCTTCTACACACCCCCAACACTGTAGCGGTGGCTTCTGATTTTGTGCTTGTTTCGGTTTGCTAGAAGCTTCTATGGGTTTATCTTCTGCAGGCCACCTTATTCTTTGATGATTTCTTCCAAACCATTTGTTGACTGAGCTTCTGGCAGCACTCTTGAAATTGCTGGTTCTATTTTTCTTGAAAACAAAACTACTCTTATGTTCTTTCTTTGTTTGCTAGTTTTTGCCCTGCTCTCCTTTTGCTTTAGCTTGCTAGTAACACATTCTAGCCTCTCTGATTGCCTTTTCCATAGTCTTAGGATTTATAAACTCAATACGTTCCTTCATATGAATCGGAAAACTACTCAGAAACCTCTGTACTTTTGCCTTTTCATCCCTTAGGTAAGGAACATAACACAATAAGGAGGTAAACTTAGTGATGTATTCATCCATCATCATTTGTCCCAGCTTTAAATCATGAAAATCCATAGATCTTTCATCATAGAAGCGTTCAGTTAAGTATTTATCTTTGAAATACTGTTGAAACGAATCCCAAGTCACATCCTAGTCATCTATACTGCGGGCGTTTTTCACCTCCTCCCACCATAAGGTGGCTTTCTCCCTTAACAGATAAATAGCCAATTTGGATTTAAGATTACTGCTGTATTCATATAATTGAAAATACTTATTCATGTTTATCAGCCATGCCTCAACCACTTCCTCCTCTACTCCATCAAACCTAGGAGGATTTATTTTCGACTCCACTTTCTCTCTCTTAACTTATTTATGATCCAATACATTATATGACTCAGCTTCATTGTAGTTTTTATTTCTGTTACTCCGCTGAGATTGACTTCTTTCCATTCTGTCAGTGTCATGGTCTCTTGTATGTTGCTCATTTCCTTCCCGAAACTCCCTATCAATGCTTGGCTTCTCATTTCCTTGATTCTGTTTGTCGGAAAGACTTTTTAATATCCTCTCTTGTTCTTGCATCAAATGCGCATAATCATTTTTTACCCTCTCCATTTCCTTTTGTAATTTCTGTACTGTAGTCAGCAGAATATGGGTTTGGTGGTGCTGCTCCTCCAATAGTCTGCTTGTTTGCTGGTGCTGATCCACACTCAACTGCACCCACATCTCCGGATTCATCTCTGATCGGGGTTGGGTTTCTCCAATGTTCTGGGGTGGCTGCTGCGTTTAACGTCTTCTCATATTGTCTCCTATTATCTCTCTTCTTTCTCTGTGCATAATTTTATACATAGTTTGAAAGCGTTAGTTGACCCATAGGGTTCCAGCGTGCAAACGATGCTTTGATACCACTTGTAACAGTCATCATTTACATCATAAAAAAATAAATTACATGAGTTAAAACGCTACACAAATTTATTACTTGCATTCTCAATCAACATCTAACAAATCTACATAATTTAACTCAACAATCATTTATACAACATATAATTGTAATCTATAATAATGTAACCATGACTGCACTTGGAGTTTAAACAATAGCTACGCATTTTCGTAAGTAATACTAAGGTTACACTATAGCCTATGGTTTCTCCACTCCACGAGGAGGTACTATGATTATTTGATAGCTTATATGACATGATTGCATTGTTTATTGAGCGAATTCACATCTGAATTTAATGCTACAGCTCATTAGCACGGTATGGAAACTGTTAGGTATCATGGAAATTTAATTTTACTTCAAAAAATCCACATCCATGATGAAATGCAATACTGTACACTCGTAAAGTTTTCCGCCGTTGATCTAATAACCCAAAATCCAATGGTGAATGAATTCTTTAGGGTTTCATAGGGTATTGACCTTGCCCTTGCTAACTACCTCCTTGGCATTTCCGACACTTTTCTTTGTCTCTCTGGTGGAAAACCCTCGAACAGTCCTCCTTGGGCTGTAACAGGTGATAACCTCGGCATCTTGCCTCATTTTCTCTGAGCTACTAGTCAATTTCTTCTGTCGTTCGATGAATTGATCCACAACTAGTTAAACTGCTCGGTCGCCCTTCACGTAGTCGTTCTTATATTGATGGGTAATTTTTGGAATGGTTTATTCACTGTAAAGTTTGGATATTAATCCCTTTACCTCCTCAGTTCTTAACGAGTTATAATTTCCTTTTCTTTAATTGTAGGTTCAACAATCTTCCAAGTCTGCGCTGAATTCATCTTCCCATTTCTCTATTGGGTCACCGTCAAGCAATTTTGTGAGGTCGAGTATTGCCATACGGTTGGTCTCAACCTTTCTCATTTTCTTTTGTTGTATTTTTTTATTTATCAACGGTCTATCCATTCATGTACACGACTCTCTTATGCATTTCCTCTTCATTTCTCTTGTAGGTGGCGTTATCTTTGTAGGTTTTAAACTTGAAAAAAAATTATCTACACACGAATCTTATAACATAAAATAAATAATAGCGAGAGCATAAAACATAAAACAGATAAACATAGAGATTTTCCCCTGGATCCCAAATCGGGACGACCAGCTTGATATTTCATTATATTCCTTTTAGTGTTACAACACATATATATACATGCCGAAGCATACATAAACTAATCCATTAACCTGGTTAGGAACACAATTGTAGTTCTCGACCGATCTACAAAATACCAGGGGCCGAAACCGATCGTACCCCAAAAACCATGCAAACCATGCATTAAAACTGCTTAAGGACCTCGCCCACCCAGAACAAGGACCGTGGGCTTTTTGTCGGGCGCTACTCCTGAACTTTGACAGAGGCTATCGCTTCGTAACCCCCCCTCATTGCGCCACGCAAAGGCGTTTATCGCCCCCTCTTACCCCTCCCTTCTCGTTGCATTAGTCATGGAAAGAATATAACACATACCCAACAATCTCCTTTCCGGCCAGAACCTTGCCAGGTAGGTTAGGGTTACTTAAATTGCTACTTCTGGAATTTTCCTTCGTGATTTGAGGGTTTCAATTAAATTATATTTAACCTTACCTAATTTTGTGTAGGTAAGCTATTTTGAAAACACTTGGAAGGGTGCATCTGTAGGCGAACACTTCTCCGGTCTTCACTAAATTTGCTCTTCTTCAGTTTACATGGGTATTTCCTTCGTGCGTAGGGCTTGGAAATTTCAAACTCCTGGCTTGGGGTTTTTGTTTCTTCAATGGTAGATGTCGAGCTAGACTTGGTAGCTCTTGTATTTGCCCCATGGCTACACAAACAATGTGTGCCAACTATGTTTTCTAGAGTTCTGCTATAGCTCCACCCGTTTCTTGCATTAGAATTGATTCCATACTTTTAAGGGTGGTTGTCTTCACCTACCTAAATTTCCAGTTTATCTGGGTTGTTCGAATGAACTTCTTGAAATGCAGATTTGAAGTTTCGTAACCTAATTAGTTTTTATGCTCTTGTAATGGACTCTGTTTTTTTTAATGTAAGCTTAAAACTATGAGATGGTCACTTTCAATTATACTTACTTTATATATTTATAGTAAATTGGTAACGTTTCCAACTTGAGTTATTTAAAGTTTTATTCTAGATTTATCCTAAATCTTTCAAAGAGTTATGCATTGGTTTATTTCTTGCATGTTCATTTTTTCTCTAAACTGTCTGTAGATGTCTTATTCATTTATTCGAAGGAATTGCAACGAATTTTGTTCTTTGATCTCCGCAAAGTTACAGTCTTACAGAATATATATTTGTAGCTTAGAAAATGTTTAATTCATTCCCTTAATTTCTTATTCTGGTTGTGAGTTGTTGAGTTGTTTTCCATAGTCCTATAATACTTTGTAATGCAACTCATGAATGTTATCAACAAGTTTGGGTTTACAGTAATAATTAATGGAATATACCACTGCTAGTTTTCTTTCTACTGTTTCAAGGTATACTGTAATAGTTGACCGGACTGACTGTGTTTTATTTTATAGTCCGTGTATAGTTCACAAAAATTGGAGCAAGAATCCGGTATTCTAGGGCCACAGAGCTCTGGAATTCGGACAAAGTTTCCTTATCCATCCATATCTATTTTTTGGTTCCAGTTTTGCCCGGTTTGTACACTACACCACTTCTACTATATGTCTTCAAACATAATGTAAATTCATAATTGTCTGTAGTATTGCACCTATTTCATACTATAACCAAAATTTATTTCCTACGTAGGTAAAATACTATAATAACCGGGAAACTTTAAACAATACATAACTGGGAAACTTTAAACAGTACTTAACGTAGAATTTCTACAACAACACATTTACTCTTTCTAATATGTAAATCTTGAATAAATACATAACTATTAAATTTAATAGTTCTAATACAGTTGTTTCCACTTTTACTGATTGATGACATTCTCAATAAATTTCTGAAAAATAAACAGCATAAGTACAAGTACAGAGTTTCATTTTCTGTTTTACTAATACTAATTCATTTCATCTACTATCAAAACTTCAGTAAAGTTTACTTATCTGTAAAGCACTGTGGTTTTTGTCCCTACCATGTATGAGGCTATTACGTCCTCATACCCCCCGTGTTCCACTCTTGAGCCAAGTAGAAGGAAACAGTGCTCGGAAGGGATCTTGGGACTCCGGTCCAATCCACCTTCCAGAAGTTTATAGGATAGCTGAGAGAATTTTCCACTGGGTTCCACCAGCTTGGGAATTCAATATCTGTCTCCTTTCTTCACTCTTGTAGCACATAAGTCAAAACCCCTCTTCCTCACAAGGATTTTGCTTTTATCCATAGAGGAAGAGTAACTGACAAAACTGTTTTCCTTTAACTACTTCTCAGTTGGAATAAATTATTTTTACCATTAGTCTTTTACTTATGAAACCAATTCCATAACCAATTCATTTAATCAAATTTAATCTCTGTTCATAATATATTGTTTCCAAAATAATAACAGTAAATGTCCTAAAGTCTTAACAATAAACTTAATCTTTGGTTAGCATTTAAGCCAGCTATTACAACTTCCCCCCCTGGAAGTGATCAATTTCAATTGAATTATATAATTTTGTTTTTTATATTTTTATTATTTTATAAAAAATATATATTTTTAAGTTTTCAAAAATATATTTGAGTTATACAAATTATTGAGCTCATAGGTACAATTCACTATGAGGGACATGTGTAAGTATGTAAATCTTAAATAGTATAATTTTACAGAGACAAACATCCAATATGAGTTATGAATACAATATTTTAACATGAATTAATATAAAATGACTCAATACACATGTTACTTAATCTTTATAACATTCAAAAATGTAATTTAAAGAGTAAAAAAACCCATTATTTTTTGCACTCTAAAATAAATTTGCAATAAAAGAAATTTGATTCCTCTCCCCTCAAATCCTTACTAATTTATTATGTTATTGCTATTGACATATAATATTAGTGTATTGTATTACATTTTTTTAGGATGTAATTGGCAAAGCTTTTAATTTTTCGAGGGGATTATGTCAGCGACGTTACCGCATCATGACTCCAAAGCTCGATATGGAAGCACGCCATTAAATGAACCAATACCTTATTCTTTAATTTAATTTGAATTTGAATATAGAATTTACTCATTCTCTATGTCAACAAGATATGAATAATAGCCTATGAACATGAGTTTTCCCCGTTCAAATAATATTGGTAACATGGACTTCTTCTTCAAATGATTTTTTTGGCATTTGGCTTTTTCTCAAATTTGTATGTTGAATACTTTTGTTACACAAGTAAATCCCTTAACATACCCAAATTATTTAGGTAAAACCTTATTAAACCATCGAAGCTACATGATCTGGCTATGGTCTATACTCACAAAATATATGAAGCAAGATTTGAAAAGACTGTGAATAGGGAATTATATGAGAAGGGCAGTTCATTGTGGTGGATATAGTGACTCGCATCTAATTGCAGACTGCTTCATACATAAACCAACGTTTATGCTTCTTGCAAACGTTAGAACAAATTGACGGCTCAAATATTTAATGCTTCAGACTGCCGATATGTGGGACCTCGGACCCGTCGAAGTTTAACAGTAGGTGAACCTCCACGTTGAGCAGTTTGGTTAGACTGCCCATCTGAATATCTATGGTCCAGATTGGGTGCGAGGGGGTACCCCATTATTTCTGTAACCGCTAGAGGGGATCCCACTTAGTTGTTTTCGTTTCCTCAAAACCATCCACCAATTTCTGGTGTGAACATGATGACAAATAGGACCTCCACGTGCTTTTACTTCGTTCCAAACCCATGTTATAATTTTTGACAGGTTAATAAAAGTTCGATGCATATATTGTAAAATTTCGAAAAGGGGTGATTTCAATTTAAAATTATATATATATATATATAGTTTGTGTTTCGAAAAATCATCGTTATTTTAAACCTTTTAAACCTTTTTAAAATGTTTGAAAAGGGATTAGTATTTAAAAAACAAACAACAAAATTAAAGAAATTTAAAGCTTTCATTGAATTCATTTTATAAAATATAATTTAAATTTTAAATATGTAAATATTTTGATATATTCATTTTATTTTTAACTAAAAATAAAATTTAAATTTTAAATATAAATTTTTAGTAAAAGATATATTTGATTTTATATTTGAGTAGTCAAATTATATATCTTTAATTATTGAATTATTTAAATTTATTTTCAAATAACAATATTTTAAACTCAATTAAAGTTAAACACTGTTGAGTTTAGCAGTGGAAATCATAAATAAACAAATACACAACATTCAACAAACATGAAGACACAGAAGATTTTAACGTGGTTCACCCAACTAATCTAGGCTATGTCCACCAAACAGGGCATCGGCAATCTCATTCATCAACTGGAGAAATACAATAGCAGAGTTTCTCATCTGCTCATCTCTTCCACTCACCTCACATTCCTCATACTCATTTGCCTATACGGCCTTACATTTTATAGCTGGGAGTAGAAACTGAATCATAAATTCACTCACAACAAATATAGGATGCATTAACTCCACATCAGAATTACATGGAGTCAATTTAGCAACAAATCCTATTGTTGTCACATTCATGAGATTTTTCTCCAAAAATAATTTAAAAGAAATCTCAACAATCTCCACCTTGACAACAATTAGCCTGATACCTTGTTCCATTATTATTTTTATCTTTTCTGCAAGCCAAGAGAAGCCAGACACCATCATAGCTTCTCTAACAAAACTGGTTTCGTGAACATGTCTGCACAATTTTCCTTTGTATGCACTTTTTCAAGAGAGACACCTCGTTCAATGATAACCTGTCTTACAAAATGGTACTTGATAGGAATATGCTTTGATTTACTATGATAGGCCGGATTTTTAGCCAAGTGAATTGCACTTTGACTATCACAAAATAACTTGATGTTGTCCTGCAACCTACCAAACTCACCAAACAAACCTTTCAACCAAACCGCTTCTTTGCAAGCATGTGAAGTAGCTATGTATTCTGCTTCTGTAGTGGATAAAGCAACAATGTTCTGTAGCTTTGACATCCAGCTAATAGCTCCACCTGCAAGAGAAAAGACATACCCTGAAGTTGACCTTCTCTTATCCAAATCACCTGCAAAATCGGAATCAACATATCCGCAAACAAATTCACTACTTCTGTTATAAGTGATACAATAATCACTTGTGCCTCTCAGATACCGAAGCACCCATTTCACTACTGACCAGTGTTCTTTTCCTGGATTTTCCATATACCTGCTGACAACCCCAACTGCATGTGAAATATCTGGTCGTGTACAAACCATAGCATACATCAAACAACCTACTACGTTGGCATATGGAATTCGAGACATATATTCCTTTTCTTCATTAGTGTTAGGACATAAACTTGAAGAAAGCTTAAAATGGGAAGCAAAAGGGACTGAAACAGGCTTCACATTGTTCATACCAAACCTCAGGAGTATTTTCTCAATATACTTCTTTTGTGATAGCCACATCTTACCATTACTCCTGTCTCTGAAAATCTCCATGCCCAAAATCTGTCTTGCTGCTCCTAGATCTTTCATATCAAACATCCTAGCCATCTGAGCCTTTAACCTGTTGATCTCTGTTATGCTTTTGCTTGCTAAAAGCATATCGTCAACATATAACACTAAGATAATGAACATGCCATTACTCAATTTCTTAAAGTAAACACAATGATCATATTCAATTCTTATATAATTTTGACTCATCATGAAAGAATCAAATTTCTTGTACCATTTTCGAGGCGACTGCTTCAGACCATACAATGATTTCTTGAGCCTGCAGACAAATTTCTTGTTGTGATTTTGAACAAACCCTTCCGGTTGTTCCATATAAATCTCCACGTAAAAATGCAGTTTTAACATCTAGTTGCTGTAATTCTAAATCAAGTAAAGCAACTAATGCTAACACAATCCGAATTGAAACAATTTTTACCACTGGTGAAATATCTCATGAAAGTCAATGCCTGCTTTCTGAGAAAAACCTTTCGCGACCAGCCTCGCTTTGTACCTGTCTTCTTTATCATCAACACCCCTTTTCAATTTGTAAACCCATTTACATCCCACAGTTTTCCTGTCTTTAGGAAGTTCCACCAGATCCCATGTGGCATTCTTGGCTAATGCCTTCATCTCGTCCTTCATAGCCTCTTTCCACTTATAACTATTAGAACCTTCTACAACTTCCTGATAGCACAAAGGTTCATCATCATTAGCGGTTAAAGCAACTGAAGTAACATAATCATCATACCTTTTAGGAGGATGTCTGATTCTCATAGATCTCCTTAAAGATGTTTCTGGTACTTCCACAATTTGCTGGTTATTATTTGTAGGAACTTCTTCATGATCTGCATCTGAAACATGTTCATGATCTGCATCTGAAACTTGTTCATGATCTGCACTATCATCAGTATTTGAACTGGTTTCAAACTGAATGTGTTGAAGCTTAGGTACATTATCCTGTTTCAATTTATCATCTACATCTGGATTTTCAAGTGAAGATTCATTAAATTTAACATCTCTGTTAATGATGATCTTGTGAGTAGTAGGATCCCACAACTTGTATCTCTTAGTCCCATCACCATATCCAACAAAGATATATCTTTTCGATTTAGGATCTAATTTAGAACGCTGATGTTTCGGAACTAGAGCATATGCATCACAACCAAAAACTTTTAGTTTAGAATAATCACATGGATGACCTTTCCATACCTCTTGAGGAATTTTGCATCCTATTGTAGTTGATGGTGATCGATTTATCAAGTAGCAAGCCGTAGATACAACTTCTGTCCATAGTTCCTTCTGCAAATTGGCGTTACTAAGCATACTTCTTGCTCTCTCTAAGAGAGTATTGTTCAAGCGTTCAACAACTCCATTTTGCTGAGGAGTATATACAGTAGTTTTATGTCTTTCGATCCCAGCGTCCTTGCAATAATTATCAAATTCCTTTGAAGTAAACTCACCACCATTGTCAGTTCTTAAACATTTAATGGTTCTTCCAGTGAAGTTTTCAACTAATGCTCTAAACTGTTTGAAAAATGTGAATACATCAGACTTTTTCTTTAACATATAGACCCACACTTTTCTAGAGAAATCATCAATAAAAGATACAAAATATGACGATCCTCCATATGAGGTTGTAGGATATGGACCCCAAACATCAGAATGGATATAATCAAGGATTCCCTTACTAGTATGTTTTCCAGTTTTAAACTTCTGCTTGCTTTGTTTCCCAAATAGACAATGTTTGCAGAAATCTAACTTAGAAGATTTTAAACTAGGAAGTAACTTATGATCAGATAAATTTTTTAATCCTCTTTCGCTCATATGGCCCAACCTTTGATGCCATAAACGAATAGAATTACTGTCGTTTTCAGATACTGTAGAAGCATGATCTGACTCTGTTCTTCCTTCTAACTGAAAAAGATTTCCAACCTTCTTTGCTTTCATTATTAGTAAAATTCCTTTATAAACTTTCATTGCTCCACCTTGAATAAAGGTTTTATATCCATTTGTGTCTAGTACTCCTAGTGAAATGAGGTTTTTTCTGAGTTCAGGCACGTGTCTTACATCAGTTAAAATTTTATTTGTCCCATCAAACATTTTAATCTGGATGCTTCCAATTCCCACAATATTACACGAGACATCATTTCCCATGTAAACAACTCCATCATTGATTGATTTATAATTTTTAAACCACTCTCTATGAATGCACATGTGATTTGACGCACCAGAATCTAACAACCAATGTTGATCATGATTAGACAAACCAACTGATAACACTTCATCACTCATACCTGAAACGAATTCCGAACCTGTATCTGTCGTGTTTGCTTCTTTCTTCTCTGTCGAAGAGTCTCCTTTGGATGTTTGCTGTCTCTTCCAACAGTCCTTCTTCAAATGTCCTGATTTGCCACAAAACCAGCACTTTACCCTACTCTTCTTCCCTTTCGATTTTGAACGCGAGTTGTTGTGCTTACTGAAGCGTCTTTCTTTAGAACGAACTCTGACCATCATTGCTTCTGATGTAGAGGTTTTTGAATTTGACCTTTTCCTTGTTTCTTCAGACAGCAAAGCTCCAACAACATCATCAAACTCAAGGGTTTCTGATGAACTAAGACTTATAGAAGTAACAAAATGATCCCATGACTCAGGCAATGAGCATAATAAAGTTACAACTTTATCTTCTGATTCAAATTTTACTTCTATACTTTCTAACTGCACCAGGAGAGTATTAAAGGTATTCAGATGATCAGTTATCGTCGTACCTTCCTTCATGCGCAAACTGTACAACTGTCGCTTCAGAAGAATCCTATTGGTTAAGGATTTTGTGATGTACAACTTTTCAAGCTTTGTCCACAAACCAGCAGCAGTTTTCTCTGACATGATGTTAAACAAAACATCATCCGCCAAACACAAACGAATGCCGCTGAGTGCTCTTTCATCCATGTCACTCCATTCGTTATCCATCATGGTGTAAGGCTATTTGGCTTTTCCCAACAACGCCTTCGCCATGCCTTGTTGCATGAGTAGATAATACATTTTCAGTTTCCAGATCTCAAAGTTGTTTTTGCCATTGAACTTCTCGATCTCAAACCGAGCACTTTGTGTTTTTGCCATGTTTAGTAGCTCGTGTCACAAAATCTTCAATTGCAACTCTTAATAAATGAAGATTTTTATTCTAATAAAAAATGTTAATTTTGATTAAAAAATGCCTTTCCCTTGTTACATATGCAAATAGCATTTTAAATGCCTTTCCCTTATTACATATGCAAAAAATGCCTTTCTCTTATTACCATATGCAAATGGCATTTAAAAATAAATAAATTACCAATCGATTTTTAAAACACATTGCATCACTGTACTTAATGCAAATCGAATGGCATGTCAATAAACCGATTTAAATGGCATGAGAAACAAATCGATTTTAAATGGAAAACCGATTTTAAAACATTACAATACAAATCAATTTATATTTAAAAAAAAAAAAAACAGACATTGCATTAATAATTCAATGCAAAACGATTTTAAGGAATGGAAAATAATAAATTGATTTAAAAACTTGATTCACCATTCGATATCAATTTACTTAAATGGGATTCATGATTCGATTTTAAAAATGGCATAAAAAACTTTGGCATTCCACTCACTTTTTTATGAACCTTGATTTTACTCCTCGGTCCACACAATTCCTTCACACGTTAACACAGCCTTAGACCCAAGCTCACGGCTCTGCAACTTAATTTCAGCTCATGGTTCAACTGCATTCAGCTCAAAACCGCAGGGACACAACCATGAACAGGAAATTGTCTCTCGTCACTCAACAGATATAAAGAAGACATCTCATAGCCTTTACCGGCTGGCTATCTCACGGTCCTCAGCTATCAGTCTCCACGGTTCCGGCTGTCATGGCATCACAGCCATAATCCACAAGGATAAACCCGACTTCTGCACATCAGATTGCTTCAAATGGAGCCGCAATTATTTAACTATATCAATTCAACACATTCCTTCTTCAATCGATGATCGAAAACTGTGTTAAATTTAAAACCAGCTCCGTCAGCATCTTCAATTTGTTGACGGTGGCTCTGTGCTGCGCTCACATGGCCATTTAGACTTATCATTCACCGCTCTGATACCAAATTGTTGAGTTTAGCAGCGAAAATCATAAATAAACAAATACACAACATTCAACAAACATGAAGACACAAAAGATTTTAACGTGGTTCACCCAACCAATCTGGGCTACATTCACCAAATAGGGCATTGGCAATCTCATTCATCAACTGGAGAAATACAATAGCAGAGTTTCTCATCTGCTCATCTCTTCCACTCACCTCACATTCCTCATACTCATTTGCCTATACGGCCTCACATTTTATAGCTGGGAGTAGAAACTGAATCATAAATTCACTCACAACAAATATAGGATGCATTAACTCCACATCAGAATTACATGGAGTCAATTTAGCAACAAATCCTATTGTTGTCACATTCATGAGATTTTTCTCCAAAAATAATTTAAAAGAAATCTCAACAAACACTTGTTTGAATTTATCAATTCATTTTAATATAAAAATATAACTGAAATTTTAAAATAAAAATATAATTTAAATTTGTCTGTGATTGGGTGATTGAGTGCTCTGTTAAGGCACTCCTTGATGTGAAATCACCGACATAGGGTGATTGGGTGGCCCTCCTTGATGTGAAATCATGGGTTCAATTCCTCACCCCAATCATATATTGGACATGATGAAGATTGAGTCCTGTGAAGCTTGTTGAAAATGCAACAAGAAATTCCTAATTTAATTTTGTCTTTGATTAAATTACCTGAGAAAATCGAAATTCCACATCAAGAGATAACTTGAATGAGTTAACTGAGTTGAAATAGTCACTATCACTCAGTTAGTTTAGTTAATTCCAGTTGGGGGCATGAACTCATAGATTCCTAAATTTTAGGAGCCTATGTTGAGTTAATTTCAATTGTAACAATTTACTTCAGTTAAATTGAGTTATGGTCAGTTAAAATAGTTCCAATTGTGCAACTTCACTGTTTAACCAGTTAATTGATCAATCAACCTAAATTAACTCATGCATGTATAGAGTTCGAGTTACCCAGTTGATATTGGAGTTAAAGGGAAGTGTACTATCAATTGTAGAATATTCCAAGTTGTACAGGTCATGCATGCGCTGAGAGAAGACCTAATGGAATTGCCCAATAAATAATAGGGGTTAATTCTTTGAGGAACATCACAAAGAAATAGGGGGTTGGAGGCTCAAAATTTTGGCAAGTATTAGCCAATGTCAAAATTTTGCTAAGTATTGGCCAATGTCAGTTAGTCAGGTAGAGGATAGAAGATGCATGTGCAGGTTGAGCTCAAGCTTGAGCATAGTATATTATATTCATCCATATTCTTTGATTAATGCAATACTAAGAGGTTTTGATCAATTACTTTTCCCCTAGATATATCTTTGTGTATGTGTGTTGAACCTTGATACATGTTAATGAATGATTTGTGTTGTCGATCTTGAATTTAATGTAATACTAAGAGGTTTTGATCAATTACTTTTCCCCTAGATATATCTTTGTGTATGTGTGTTGAACCTTGATACATGTTAATGAATGATTTGTGTTGTCGATCTTGAATCTACTTCCGCAGATTGGTAGAGTAAATTCTAGTCTTTTGATTTAATAGAGTTCTTGTATACAAATAAGCAATGACATGCCACCATGTGGCTCTTGTTAATTATATGATTGTTAAAGAATATTGTAATTTTAATATAATTAAAAAAAATAATATAGATTTTAAAAATATATAATATTCTTATAGTGCCAGCATGTTATAACACATTTAATTTTTCTTTGGCTTTGTATTATTTGTAATATGATTGATTGAGGTCTTATTATTGGTTGTTTAGTAACTTATATTTTTATTAGTTACTAATTTTTTGCTTTTAGTTGTATTTCTTTTTTATTTAACTTTCCGATTTTTTTTCTTTCTTTCTAATATTTCTATTTTCATGACTTTTAGTGTTTTTCTTCTTATTTTCAATTTAAGATTACTTATTATCATATTAAAAAACATATTTTAATAAATTTATATATCTATATATCTATATATATTAATTTGTATATTTGTTTGTTAACATAAACAATTTAAATTTTGTGATAACATTTAACAATACAATATTTTATTAATTGTTTTCTTTTTGTGATGAATTTATTTATTTTTAATGAATGCAAGATTTTATATTAATAATAACAAAGTTTTACATTGGTAAATCTTTGTCCTTATGTATTTATTATTTTTTAGTTTAATTAAGCTATATTTAAGTTAAGCTGCAAGTACTAGCTACTAAGTAGCCCTTGTTACAATACAATTTTTTATTTTTTAATAAAAAATTGTTTTTATTATGATAAAAAATTGATAAGTTTGAAATTAATTATATAATTTTGTTTTTATATTTTTAAATAATTTTTATTTTCCAAATTTAGATTTGTGTTATATAAATTTATTTATAATTATATAATTTGGAGGAGGATTGTAATTTTAATAAAATAAAGAAAGATAGAAAATTAAAAGAGTATTATTATTAGTCCATGCCTGACCAAGGACTATAGCATTCACCTATATTATTAGGAAAATATCCAAACTTCTATTTTCCATAAATTCAAAAATAATTTTCTAATTTTATGGAAGTGTTATTTCTAATTTTCTATTGGCTCAATGACCTCTCATGGGACATAATTCCCCTAGTGGAGAGAGTTTTATTTTGGCATTTGTTAGTGCCTGAGAATTCATTTAAAAAAAACTAATTTTGTGAGTGGCAATTATGTTGGTTGGTGAGTGCTCTGACACTAACAGTGACACTGGCACTATTATGGTTCTACTCTTCCCAATGATGCCAACACTGTGTAGATCATTTACATAGGTGGTCGCGAGATGACTATTACTTTTACAAATTTCCATATTGGCATTATTGAAACTATAACTTTAATGGTTTACTAAATTCATGAAATTAATCATATTTCTACTTGTTAAACTTGTTGCTAGTTTGAGTGCGATGAATGTGCATGGTAATACAATGTA
Source organism: Pinus albicaulis (assembly GCA_034641835.2). Lineage (NCBI taxonomy): Eukaryota > Viridiplantae > Streptophyta > Pinopsida > Pinales > Pinaceae > Pinus > Pinus albicaulis. Next base: position 791,413,977 of record CM076576.1, on the reverse strand, counting down.
AAAAGAATTGACATTATTGAAACTATAGCTTTAATGCTTTACTAAATTCATGAAATTAATCAGATTTTTACTAGCTAAACTTGTTGCTACTTTGAGTGCCATGAATGTGCATGGTAATATAATGTAAAAAGCATTGAACCAAAACATTTAATGACTCCAATAATCCAAAATCCTCATTGTCTCTCGTTATTTGTTTAGGTGGATCTTCAAGTTGTTCAGGCGGATCTTCAAGATCCAATAAATCAATTCTATTCCAATATATTAAATTAATAATTGAAAGTGGAGATTCAAAATCATGACATCACTTGCTATAAAATTTCAGAAATTAGAAGGTTGAGTATAACAATGAAATCTTAAAAATAATGAAAAGGTGGTTGAGCATAATGTTGAATTTTTTTTTTTTTACTAGTAAATTAAGTTATTTTCCATAATGTGGAGCTCATTTATTTCAAATCATGTAAAATTAAGCATTTAGGAACACACCGGGTTGATTTTTTTCTTTCTTTTTTTTTGAAAGGAAAGCATGTAAACTTATACATTTGTTAACACTTGTTTAAAGTTTTTAAACAATGTATTGAGCTTTGCATATAAAGAAGTGTGTGGAGCTTTATGTGTGCAAAGCTTTCCACACATTGAAATCTCCACACAAGTCTAGTAAATATATTTATTTCAAAGCATGTAAAATTAAGCATTTACCTCACCTGAATCCAAAATCTTTCGGCAATCCCAAGCTCAACCAAGAAGGAATCCCATCACATGGCTATCCAGGAATTGGAAAGGTAAGGTTGAAACCATTGTCAATCCAGGCAAAACCCATGCCAATGTCAACAACTGAACCAAATAATCAAATGCATGTACCATGCATTCACATCCCAGCAAGGAAATTACACATCCAACCTGTTATCAAACTTTATCCTTGTGCTCCCTTGCTTTTGTTGTTCAAACTTTATCGTTGTGCTCTCTTGCTTTCCTTTGCTTGTCCTTTACTTTCTTACTTGCTTATGTATAAGTGTTATCCCTCTCCTCTTAAATTTTGATTTCTGAAACTGATCAAGAGCTAAGAAAAATCTTAGCAAAAGTTATCAATTGTTTCTCTTATGCCTTTTTAACATTGATTTCTAATGTCTCTTCCCTTCCTTTTCCTTTTTTCTTTATTTTGCCTTATTTTCTCTCTAATTTCCCTTACATGCATATTCTTGTCTCTTCATCTTCCATTTCTCCTATTTTCCTTTATTTCTCAAATTGATTTCCATTTATTGTCTTTTTCCTTTGCTAATGCCAATGTCAATTTCCATAGTCATTAATAAACCACAAGTGATACTCACTTTAATTTTTTCCCCTACATTCATCTTGGAATACATGTCCCATGACTTTAGTTGATGTTTTCCTTTTTATATGGAAATATAACCCAAGGCTATTACAAATCCCTCCCCCTGGGGGTAAAACCGTCCCCGATGTTCTATGACACTTATGATCAACAAAACATATTGCTTATGGAGCTTTATAAACATAGTTCGATCCAGTATTTACAATGAATATTGATGAAAACATGACAAACATACTACTTATGGAGCTTTATAAACGCAACTCGATGTGGTATTTACAATGACATACATATATAGTTATGCACATTTACTTCAACCAACAAATGAACATTTTATAATCACAACTTGATACACTATTTACAATAATATAAACATACATACATATGCACATTTGCTTTAACCGACAAATAAAAGGATACGATGCTTGCGTCAACGACAAGGGAATCCAGAGGCTCACATCTCCACCCTCAAAGTAGTACCAAGGGTTCACCTCCTTCCCAGGAAGTCCAAAATCCACTACTAAGATTAAAGTATGCCTCCAATGTCCAACGCTGCAATCCTTGCGCTACTTGTTCTCTCATAGAATAATTACCGACTCATTGTTTCTAAGAACACTCCTAATGTGCTTTTGATTCCAATAAATAATGTTAATGACCAAAAAAAATTTATTCCCCGACCTTCCCTTCTCTACTTCCCGGCCCCTCGAGCAATCCAGTCACCCCCTTCCACGTAGTCACTCACCTTCCAAGTTCCCTGACATCCCCTTCTCTGTTTTCCAATCCCTTTAGTGATCCATCCCTTGGGAAGGTTTCCTCGGATTAGAAGGTCCAGAAACCAAGGCATACCCCTACCTCAAGACCGTCATAACGGTCATGGCATGCTTATGTAAATCAATGGACACTATTGGGTACCAATGTCCCACAATGGCTATGCTCCTGAAGTTCTTTACCAACATATTGTTGTGTGTTCCAATTCCTTTTGTTCTTCTTGTTAACTCTCTTGTAGCTAGTTCCAACAACCCAAACTGAGCATTTTCCATCCTTTCCTGTACCAAGCACATAATTTTCATTAGACTCAAAATAATTTTTAATAAATTCAAATTATACCTCATTAGCAACTCGTCAATAAGTGAAATTTTCAATTCCATTTGATTCTCGTCACAACAAGTAAAATTACTTCCTTGATCAAATCATCATATATAAAAATATCACATCTGGTTATCTCAAACTTCAACCATGATAAATCAGAATATGTTCATAACTTTGAAATCAAAGAATGAATAAAATACTGATACTTAACTTTAAATTTTTCTTTTCTCTTGCCTTTGTTATTTGTCCTTTTCGTACACACACTGGATCAGTTTCCAAACCTGGAAAGCACCTAGTGCCTTCTCTTCTCATCCATATGTAGTATCGAAAACAAGGGAATCTAAAGACTATACCACATCTACCCTCAATATCAACAACAAGGGCATCCAAAGACTATACCACCTTTATCCTCAATATAAACAACAAGGGTATCCAAAGACAATACCGCTTGTACCCTCAATATCAATAACTCAGGATTGGTCTCTTCCCAAGTTTTCCGGGGCTACAGGGACTACTATCTCAACCCAAATCCTCCAAGGAACCCAAGTTGTTACAAGGCTCCAGAGATCCTATCCCAAGCCACAACCTCTAGGGAACCTAAGAACCAATCCCCTTCACAACACGTACACATACACAATGTGCAACACAGCACATGTACATACACACAATACAAAAAAATATACATGTCACAATACAATGACTACACAATACACATGAAACAATACAACATGTACATAACACAACATGTACAACATGTACAAAATAGTAGTAATGCACATCCAGAGACCACACCATCTCTACTAGGAAACCTTGCCTCTAGTGTCTTTCCCACGCCTTACTACATGCATCCACAACCCAAGTCTCGGGTTTGTGGCCCTTTCCACTATCCATGCTTATCCCAACATGCTGCAAATCACATCGGTTTCATTCCACTTATGTATCCTTCAACATTGCCTTCCATAACATAAACATAGGCATAGTTATAAACACATAATATCAAATCATATCCACATGTTATTAACCTCATATATCTTTCAGGGATACTTTTCCCACTTGATTCCTCATAAAACTAGGAATCTTTTCATGTCATTCACCTGCATAAAATAATCATTCTTTCATAAGAATGACCCCTTAGGACCTCGTCAGACAATGACATTCATAATATATATTAGCATAATCATGATTATAACACAATTACCAGCGTTCATAAGGTCAAGGTTAATATAACTTCCTTTATCTGTGCAAAGCATGCATAACATTGAGAACAAAAATTCCCAACTTAGCCAAGGAATCTGTTACCTCAAGCGCACTTACTTTACCTTTCCTGTCACCTTTCTCATGACTATCCTTCCACTTCCCATTGACCCCAATGGACCCAACTAGCCCAACTTATTGTCATATTATTGCCTTCATATACCCTTTATTCATGCATCAGGCTTCATCTGGGTCTTACATTACTTGTTGGGTTTCACTTGACTCTCCCAAGCTCTTTAAATTTCCTCTTTTCCAACCAATTCCCATGACCCTCAAAACATAAAAGGAAAGAACAAGAAGACAAGATGAAAAACATAGAAATCCAGACAACAATACAACACCAAAAACCAAGTGGCATGGCCATGCATCAATCAAAGTTAAAATGGAGAATCAAGCACAAACAAATCATGAGAAACTGAAAGCTCAAAAATTTCAACAGACAACATGACTCAACCCCCATGGGTTCCCAGTGCTTCCAAGGGTTCATGAATAAAAGCTTAGCCCAATCCTTCTTCAAGATCTATGGCAGTCTCTTTTTCCATGCAATTCCCCGCATCACACTGCCATAACCACACAACTGTTAGTGCATTAATAAATATAACATTATAACAGTTACAAATTTTTCTTGTTGTACCAAGCATGTTGCCTTGCAACTGAACACATGCAAATATCATCTCTCAAGGTATTCCAATTTCCTTAATGAATTCAACTATGATTGGAAACCAACTATTATGCCTACATATGATCAACCATATTCTAAGTAGTTTCCTCAGCCCCAACTTGCTTCCATGCACTTTAACTTACTCTATTTGTCAGTCCTAAAGCATGAGCTCCTTCCGTTGCAAATGCACTGAGGCTCTAATTGGAACTCTCCCTCTAGTTCCACCTTCCATCTTGATGATGGATGCCTGGTGATATGCCTACCTATTATCAACTACTGCATAGATTTGGGGAATTCTATGACCTATATCCCCAACTGCCTGTGCCTCCTCCGCACTGTAGATTTGAGGCTTGCCACGCTTCCATTGTGCCACTCTGATAGGGAAATCCTAATTGTGATGATTTTCACCACAGGATCAACACTGCAATGGTTATCCGCCATTTCCTTTATTATACTGCTCCATGGGATGAGATCCATGTCCTTTCTCAGATGCATTAAACTTCTTATGAGGGGATACATTTTCCTTTTCACCTACATCCTGAGATATTCCTCGCTTATCGATCCATTTTCCTTTAGTATTCTCATTACCTTTCCAATCATGTTTGAACTCAGTCTTGTGCTTTGACTACTCATAACAATACATCAACTTTTTGATGGCTTCCTCTAATGACCTAGGCTCATCAAACTCAATTTGATCTTTGAATAGTAATGGAAAACCTATGATGAACCTTTCGATCTTCAATTTCTCATCCTTGAGATAGGGCACATATCTAAACAAATCTAGAAATCTGGTTGTGTACTCTTCATTTGTCAAGGATCCCATCTTGAGCTCATAAAACTCCTCAACCTTTCCATCATAATACCTCTTAGACAATTACTTCTTCCTGAAGAGTCTTTAAAACTCATCCCAAGTTAGATTCTCTTCTCTAATGCCTCTAAAATTCTTAATATCTTCCCACTAGATATCTGCTCTTCCTTTGAGATTGACGGTACCTACCTTGGCTTTCATGTTCTCAGAGTAATCATGCAATATGAATAATTTCTTCATCCCAAGCAGTCATTATTCTACATCTTTTGATTTATTCATTTCCCCATCAAAAGTAGGAGGCTTGGCTTTATTTAATTCTTCTGTTAAATACTCACTCCTATTATGATGTTGGCGATGATGGCGATGATGTCTCATGTAAGAAGAACTGGAATAAAACCCATGTGTACCATTCCTCTTGTCAGGTGTATCCAAGAATCTACAACTCTTCACTATATCATCTATGTACAACATGTACCTTCTATGAGACCTACTACCATTTTCCCCATTAGTCTTCTCCTCCTATCTATCTCCATAACTGACCCCCAGCTATCCCTGCTTCTACAAATCAGAAATAATCTAAAGGATGACTGCATTGACTTCAAATTGTTTTTATCGAGGTTTGGAAAGCCTTTCTTATGCCTCAATCAACCTATTTTATCTTCCATGCAACTTGTAATATCTTCCCTCAGACTCCTCAATTTATCTACTAGATCGGGAGAATATTCCTCTCCTTACTGCTCAACTGACTTTTCCCATTCCATTGATTTCACATCAGGCCTGTACATAGAGTCATGTAAAATATAATCCACCATTCTGGTTATCATATTTGTCCTTCTATATCTTGTAAACATACCATGCTATATAAACAAAATAGAAGACATAATCAAAATCATACCTCAATGTATCTCAGGGGAGGTTATTGCATCTACACAAGTCAATCCATATAAGCATAATATATATAGTAATAAAAACAACATATCAACATCAAGGTGCATGCATGGTAATAATACAAAACTATAGCAACAACTACATGCATGATAAACATAACCATTTCCATGTACCCCAAGGTCCAATACTGTAAACCTCACTTTGATACCACTCTATGGCACCGGTAGCAGAGAAAGGTTTATAAGGAAAAAATCGCTTTGATACCACCCACCCCACATTTACCTTCTTTTATAAGATCTCCAAGGTAAACATGATATGGGAGTTACTATGAAATGACCCAACCTCCAAGTTCAAATTATGGAAGCGGGACCTATAAACAAGAACTTATTGATAAATCTCGGGAATACCAGATAACCCAGATGTCAACCAAAAGTTGTCAATCATTTCTCTGATGCCTTTTTATTATTGATGTCTAATGTCTCTTCCCTTCCTATTCCTTTTTCCTTCATTTTCCCTTATTTTCTCTCTAATTTCCCTTGCATGCATAGTCTTGTCCCTTCATATTCCTTTATTTCTCGAATTAGTTTCTATTTATTTCCTTTTTCCTTTGCTAATGCCAATGCCAATTTCCATAGCCATTAATAAACCACAATTGATACCCACTATAATGTTTTCCCCTCCATTCAACTTGGATTACGTGTCCCATGACCTTGGTTTATTTGTGCATTTTTACATGGAAATATAACTCGGGGTTGTTACACATTCAACAACTGAAAGAGAAAGAAATGACAAAAATCTTCCATATAAAGGTACAAGTCAAGAAGACAAATATTGATGCGTTGTTTGACTTAGGATCATAGGAAAATATCATTACAGGAGAGATGATAAAGAAGTTAGGGTTGGAAATTCATGATCATCTAAACCCATATCCACTTGGATGGGTAAATAAGGATGTAGAGTTGAAGGTAACTAAAAAATGAAAAATTAGATTTGCCACCAATGTTGATTTTATTGATGAAGTAGAACTAGATGTGGTTCCTCTTGATGTATGTGGAGTTTTTTTTGGAAGTTCCTACATGTACTTGTGATATGAAATATTAATGCAGAGTGTCAACCAATATCAACTTGTTAAGGATGAAAAATCATTCACCATCAATGCACACAAAGGAAAGTAAAAAAAGTTTGGTGGTAAGTGCCAACCAAGCCAAGATATTGATCAATTCCAACAAGAAATAATTTTTATTGGTTTTCAGACAAAAGCAGTCTATAAAAGAGTCAGCAAGAGGCAAATAATCCCTGAACGAGTGTACTAATAAACAAAAACAACAACCAGAAGAGTTGCTAGAGTCATACATGTGTGTGTTCTAGGAGCCTAAAGGGTTACCACCTAAGAGGAAAATGGAGCATGAGATCCAACTATTACCAGACTTGCCATTGCCAAACATTAGGTTGTATAGTTAGTTTGTTATAAAAGAAAGCGAGGTGAAGAAATATTTGCATCGATTACTGGAATAGGGTGTCATTTGACTAAGTACATCACCATGTGCATCAACCATCATCATTGTGCCAAATAAGGATGGAACTTGAAGGATGTGTATAGATTACAACATGTTAAACAAAATCACACTCAAGAATAGGTACTCCCTGCCTAGGATAGATGATCTACTGGATCAGTTGTAACAAGCCAAATACTTCACCAAATTGGACTTAAAGTTTGGAAATCACCAGGTTCAAGTCAAGGAAGAAGATACTTGGAAGACCGCTTTTAAAACTAGGCAAGGTTTGTATAAGTGGTTATTCATGCCATTTGTCCTATGCAATGTGCTAACAATGTTTATGATATTAAGGAATGATTACTACATCCTTTTATAGATTCATGTGTTATTGTCTATTTGGATGATATACTGGTATATAGTTCTACTTGGGAGGAGCACATCTCACATTTGATGCAGGTGCTAGAGACATTAAATAAGCACCAACTATTGGAAAATATCAAGAAGTATGAGTTTCAAAATGGTCTTTGGTGTATCTGGGGTATGTGATAGGTGGAGACATGAAGATAGTTTCTGCCAAGATGGAGGCCATCACGAAATGGTCGATGCCTACTATGTTTCTGAGGTCGGGAGTTCCATTGGGGAAGCACAATAAATGAGGAAATTCATAGCCTATTTTTTAGCAGCAACAACACCACTCCACACCATAACAACATGTGGCAAGAGTTTCTAGTGGGGAAATTTCTAGTAGAGGGATTTTGAGGAGCTAAAGAAGAAGACCGGTCAAACACCAGTTTTGGCATTACCAAACTTTCAACAACCCTTTGAAGTGGAGACACATGCGAGTGAGTATGCTATGGGATTTTTTTTGATGGATGGAGGAAGGCATGTATGCTCCCATTATGAAGTGTTTCATGGGGAAATTATTAACTACCCTACCTATGATAAGGAGCTCTATGTCATGGTGCAAGTTGTGAAGAAGTGGAAGCACTATCTGATGGGTAAGGAGACATTTATCCACACAGATCACCGAAAAATCCATATTTATAAGTCCAAAGTAAGCTACAACAAACCAGGCATTACAAGTGGATGGGGTGTCCACAATAATTTCATTTGGTGATAACGTACAATAAGGGAAGCAAAAACAAGTTGGTTGACATGCTTTCAAGGCAGCCCACACTAAAGATCATAGCTTTTGGAACCCTCATGCACATGGATCCATTCACTCATGATGCATATATAGAAACATATTCAGAGGACAAGGACTTCAAGGGGGTGTTTCAACAATCAAAAAGTCATATTCATGTGAAAAATGGTGACAAAATTGTTTACTACCATCTCCAGGATGGGTTACTCTACAAGCTGGATAAGATATATGTTTCTAAAGGTGGGAAAATGTAGTTGATTAGAGAGACTCATACCTCCAAGGTTGCAGGGAACTTTGGTGTAGGGAAGATCGTCACCAACTTGCAGAGGTTTGTGTGTTGGACCAAGATGCAAGAGCATGTAAGATGATGCATTCTTTGTTGTACCAACAAGCCTATAAACATGATACAAGGTATATATCATCCTTACTTATAACGAGTCATCCTTGGGAAATAATTTCTATGGACTTTGTGGGAGGTTTACCAACAACCAAGAAGGGATATGACTACCTGTTCATGGTAGTTGGCAGGTTCAACAAGATGTGTTTTCTGATGCCTAGTAAAAATACCAAGGAGCATGGTTTCAGATAGGGATACAAGAATTCTCAGTGCATTATAGACTACATTGTGGGAGAAAATGGACACAGAGTTGAAGAGATCTACAAAATTCCATCCACAAACAGATAAGAAGACAACAATAGTCAACATGAATTTAGTGCAACTTCTGAGGGGACACAACTAGAAGCATCCAAAGACTCGAGATAAAAATCTGGTATATATACAACATTTTTACAACAAATAAATCCACATTTCTATAGGAAAGTCCCCATTTGAAGACTGTTTTGGGCATTTTCCACCTTCACTTGTGGACATTGCATATGGGTAGCAAGGAGGAGTGAGGGAAGATCTTACATGAGATACTTGATGGCTAAAAATTTATAAAGAAGATTAGGAAGATCCATATACAAGTTTAAGAGACACTGCAGAAGTCACGGGAGAAATATAAGGCTAGGCATGATCAACATAGAACATAGAAATCGTTCAAGGTGGGAGACAAAGTATGGCTACAGTTGAATAAGGAGGGGCTATAATAACCTAGTAAGAAAATCAAGGCTCTGAGGCATGATCCCTTCGAGATACTGGAAAAGGTGGGTGATAATTCCTATCGACTCAGTTTAACACCATATATGAAAATTTACTCATTTGTGAATGTAGGGAATTTGAAACTCTATGAGCATTCCATGCTAGATCAGGAAGAGGAACATGTCCTACCTTCCATGGGGGAATTGAAACTAGATGCTCAGGCATAGTTGAAAAAAGATACGGTTTTTCAAAAGAGGTCCAGAACTACAATATAGGGGTAGCATGACCTTTGGTAGATTGGTTTGAAAGGATAACTTCTAGGCAAAGCTAAATGGTACACGAGACAGAAGGTGGAGGAAACATTTCCTCACCTCATTCAATAGAAGCTTTTGGGGACCAAAATCCTCCCAAAATGGGAAGGTTGTGATATGTATTGGATCACTATATGATTTTAGAGTGGAAAAAGTGGAGGAACCAACTCACGGGGTTGTTTTTACCGACGAGACCTAGTTTGGCAAAACATGGTCTAAAACCTTCCGGGAGCGTTTTGAGGCATCAAACAACATTTTTTGGGGGTCTAATTTTTTTTTCGCTTGAGTGTTGTACCTTTTCATTCTATTCTACACACATAGAGCTTTCTAATGGAGTAAGAATAATGTCAACCAAAGCTTGTATGTGAAATTTATGCCACTCAAAAGTTGAACTTCCTGTTTTCACCACCATAATTTGAGAGGATACCACATTAGCCCCCAATATTCATGGAAAATGGGCTAGCCACATAATTATGATGTAGAATACTCTAGAAGTGTCTATATTGTAACTCTGGTTAAGAGTTAAGGGAGTCAAACCTAACCACTAGTAGGCTATTGGGTTGTGTTGTAAAAATGTTGATGAAATTATTCCACTTTATCTATTGGTCTTCTTAATGTCACAAAGGTAATGTTTCTCATCCATCACTATAATGAAAAATGATCCAGCTTGGAAAATTATATTGTTTTTCATCCATCTCTATGCTTTTAGAGTGGAAAATTTAGAGGAATCAGCTCACGAGACCATTTTTACTAGCGAGACCCAGTTTGCCAAAACAAGGCCTGAAACCTTCTAGGATTATTTTGAGGAATCAAATGATTATTTTTGGGGATAAAAATTTCATGATTTAGTGCCAGAAATTTTAATGTTATTCTACACATAAATACCTTTCCAACAACACAAGAATCTCGTTAATTGGAGTTCGTATACCAAATTTATGCCACTTAAAATTTGACCTTCCTATTTTCACCACCATAATTCAAGGGGATGTCGCGTCAGCCCCCAATATTCATGGAAAATGGGTTAGCCACGTGATTATGTTGTAGAATACTCTAGAAGAGTCTATATTGTAACTTTGGTTAACAGTTTTGGTATTCAAACCTAACCACTAGTAGGATGTCGAGTTGTGTTATAATTGAGACACTCAGAGGGAAAGGGATTCCATTCTTTCGAGTGCATTTGTTCCATAACTAAGCGAAAATATCCAAGAGGGATAGGAGGTAGAGCACACAAAGATGATTTGTACACCGTGGAAGCCCACGGGCCACATGCCATACTTCTTTGTACCCACAACTATATTTCCATTCAAAGAAAGAGAGTGGAGCAACCTCACCTTCCAGCTGTGTTTTTCTTCTGAAAGGGTTTTCCATAGCATATCTTGTGTCAAATGTGTGTGTCGGATTTTTATTTTGTAGTTCTCTATTTTTTGCATAATTTTAATTCGCATGCATTCACTATTAACATTAAATCTACAGATCCATAAATTCAATAAAACTGTAACAATGTAGAATTTTAGTTTTTAAATATAATTCTTTTAGATCTGTGGTGACGAACTATCCATTGGAATTTCCACGATAGTTTGTGGATCACCAAACCACATACACATGGCCTCATTATAGCCTTAGACCATTAGTTTTGGGTTTCTTATCATGCCATGATAGTGTGTGGCATTTTTATGGTTGTGAGACTGATCTTCTCAGTGTCTTCTATATGTTTAACATTAAATTATACACATATAAAACCAAGCTATTCTTCCAACTTTTTGACATAACTCCTCTCTTGAACAATGATATTCTATGGTTGATATTGACCTTAAAGGTTTGTTTTTGGTGGGACCCTCCTTAGGGGCGTTATGGAGAGGTGGGAGGGCACTTTACAGTAAAAATAGAATAGATATGGTGAGCATTCCAGGTAAGGTAGATTGAGTCCATTATGTTTGTTATTATTAAATAAGGAAAACAAGATAGTTTTCCTCTTATAAATGTAATTTGATCTCATTAAATAGGGTTAGTAAGTAGTTAATATTTGTGTACCATTTACATTTTTATAGATAGTTATGATTAAAGTCCAGTCCTTCTTAGTTATGATTAAAGGAGTCCTTCTTAGTAAGCACCTACAAGAGTATATTATATTCAAGATTAGTTCATTAGGAGGTTGCCTTTTGAAGAGGCAAGTGAGTATGTGTTTATCCTTAGAAAAAAAGGCATAATGTTGTTTCCCTCTGTAAGGGCATTTCAATATATGAGGTAAAAGAGAACTTCCATCTTTTCTAAATATCTTGTTTGTTAATTCAATTTTAATAGTTCATTTTTCCTTCAAACATGCCTAATTTGTAAGATGAATAACCATATGTTTGCTAGGAAATCTATAAAATGAGTTAAATTTTTTTACACTATTTCTAAATATCTTCTTCAATAATTTTGTACAAAATACTTATATCAAATATCACATATCTAGTGAAATCCATTTCTTCATTATATAATAATATCAATTATATATAAAAATATTTATAGGTGAATCTTTTCCTTTAAAATTAAAAATATGGTCACTCTAAATTTACTTATTTTATTCTCCCATCATTCCTCACTTATACTTGCAAATAATTTATATTATTTAACTAGCTACTAAATACATTGTTTTATATGATTACATTGCCACATAATAAACATTAACTTCAGGCTTTTGAATTGAATATATGTCATCTTTCAACCACATATATTAATATTAATATGATTTTCAAAATTAAATCATAGCATTTTATAATATCATTCATTAACCTATAAACCACACCATTTTAAAATGACAATTTTCATTTAAATTAAAAAAAATATTTATTAAATAATTAAACATAATAAATATAATTTTTAAATAATTAAAAAACCCTTTTACTAAATATTAACATCATTTTTAAATTAAAACTCATCTCTCTTCAATATTTTAAAATAAAATTTTCTATTTTAAAAATACTTTAATTAAATATTTAAACATGAAAATAAACATCAACATTTTCCATTTTAGAAATACTTTAATTAAATATTTAAGCATGAAAATAAAAATCATTTTTTTATCTTGTACTTCATGAGTATTGTACTTCATGAGTATTGTTTTGTTGATCTAAATCTCCCGTCATGAATTCTATCCTCTTGATGTAAATGAACACTCGACTACGTATTCAAAGAGAGATACTTCTCCTTCCATATGCAACTCTTTACCTTGCCGTGTAACTTAAGTTTTAGAATGTTATTTGGAAAATTTAGTGATTTAAAATATTGTAATTATAATTTTATTTATTTATTTTTAATTAATTTATATAATAGAAAAATTTATATGAAAACAATTATCTATATATATATATATATAAAATTTTGTATCAATTTTAAATAGAAAATCATGTTAAAAATAAAATAAGCAATATTTAAATTAAGAAAAAATTTGAATTAAATATAAAAAAAAAACTAAATAGAAAAAGAAATTTATATGCCGATCACTTTCCAATCTCTTTTCTATTTAATGAATAAAAGAGAGAATACTAATTGATTGAAAGCTAAAAGATAACCCATTATAAAAAAAAATCAATGCAACTAACCTAATGTATCTAATATTGGTAGAGAATCGTACTCAAAACTTTATTGCGATCCATGAAATTCAAATACCAATACAACATCAATACAACATCATAACATATCTTTGCTCTAACAAAAAAAAATATTAAAGCTAAAAAGTAGTCAATTATTAAAAAAAATAAAATCAGTGCAACTAACCTAATGTACCAATGTTGATGGAGAATGGTACCCAAAACTTTATTGCTATCAATGAAATTACATATCTTTGTTCTTAAAAAAAAATATTAACTACTAAATTTTCTAATTATCAATATATATTTTTTATATTTTAAAAATAAATCTAACGGATGGGGCATGAGCTATGGACACAAGTGGCCAATGTGAATGACAAGATTTGCCATTTATATGAGACTAGAATTGCTATTTATAACCGACTTTCTTATCAAAACTTCTAAATTGGGTGAAAGCTCTTATCAACTTTCTATTCAAAATTTTCAGCTTTTATTAGTGAACTCGACCCACCATCAATATTGGTTGTCCTTCATCGAGTGATTTGTTTGGATTTAATTGATTTGCTCACAACTTTTCAAGTAAGGCGACAAATGAGACCTCATTCCATTACATACCCAGTTGGATATTTTGAGGGTGTTGCACAAAATAATTCTTGTGGTTGTGGTGTTTGATTTATGATGGATACACACTGCCATTATAAGATTTACTGGAATGGATACACACTGCCTGTGGTTGTGGTGTTTTTTCAATGATGGATACACACTGCTTGTGGTTGTGGTGTTTTTTTATGTGTAGTCGCTTGGCCTCATTATCATACATGTAACTTTGTGCCAACTTCTTCTGTACTTTTTCAAAATTTTTGATTATTGCCTCTGTTTGTATTTTTTGGATTATTATTGCCTCTGTTTGTATTTTTTGGATTATAATGATTGAATTCAGTATCCCCATGAGATACATTAAATTTTTGTTCATTTAACAAGAAGTAAAATTAATATACCCTCCCACCCATCCAAATTGTATACATTTTTAACTGGCAGGATTGTGAAACTTTGCGTTGAATTTTTCTGCAAAACTTTCCCAGAATTCCTAGTGTAATGAGGTTGTGAACGTTGTGCGCTGGGCCGAAGCATAATATTGATATTAGATTAGTTTATGTATCGTAAAATTATTTTATGATAGATGGAGAGAATATTACGTTCCAGTCCAGTTTGCAGATTATGAGTCTGACACCGTTCCGGATCATAATTTCAAACACTACGCCATTTCATTATCCTCTACTCTCTTACTTGCATGTAGTACCATATTTAATTACATTACCAACCTTGGCTTTCTTTTCCATTAGCGGGATTATAATATTTAACAGGCAACACATTCAAAAAGCTGCAAACTAAAATGCTTTTGATGCCGATGTATAGTTGTTTACATTTGTTTAAAAGTTAAAAGTTAAAGATAATCAAGGAATTACCCTGGTATACATGCATGTCAGATTGACATGAGAAATTGACGTAAAATTCAATGGTAATGTATATTTTTTAATTGGGTGATAATGTTGGGTAAGATTGGAAATTCTTTAAAGGTTTATAGTGTTATTTTTTTTAGTTGTTTAAAAAAGTTTTAAATAAATTTGGGTTTTGTTTTTTGTTTTTGTTTTTTTTTTAAATTCAAATTTAACAGTTAAAATTTATAATTTTAATATTTTATTATTATTATTAAAATTTTGACAAAAATATTAAAAAAAATAAAAAATTAATGGTTAATTTACATTTATTTCATAAAATAGAGATAAAATATATCAAAAAAATATAATAAAAATAAAATAGTTAATAATTAGAATATGTTTATTGATTTCATAAAATATACCAAAAAAATATATAAAAAATAAAAATGGTTAATAATTAGAATATATGTATTTGATAGTTTGACATAAAATGCATCTAAATTTTTTATAAGGCTTTCAAATTTTACAAATTTCAAATTTACAATTTTAAGAATTTTTTATGGAAAAAAGAGAGTCTATATATATATATATAAGAGGAAAGTCTCTTATAAATCAACCAACTGTTAAACAGAAGTGGGGACTCAAGTGGGGACTCATCATTATCATTCAAAGAAATCCATGCCACATAAAATTTAATATTAAATAAAATATAATAAACTTTTATTTAATAGATTGATATAAAATTTAATGTTAAATAAAATATAATTAAAAAAAGTTAATAGTTAAATTATATTTATTTATTTGATAGATTAACATAAAAATTTAATATTATACAAAATACAATAATACATTTATTTGATAGATTGATATAAAGCTTAATATTAAATAAGATATGTCAAGTCTCACAAGCACAACTGGTTGATGATGGGTTTGGTTAAAGGCAAAGGCAACCCAAGATCAAATCTCACGAAGGTTGTTGCATCTTTCTTAAAACCACTTGACAAACAAAAAAAACTATTAAATAAGATATAATAATATATTTATTTGATAAATTGACATAAAATATAATGTAAATTAAGGTATTTATTATTATATAGGGACTTTAAATAAGATATAATAATATATTTATCTGATAAATTGACATAAAATATAATGTAAATTAAGGTATTTGGACTTGTTTTCCAGGAAGATAGTAGTTAAAAAAGTGTGGTCTCCCAAGGGACATACAAAATTTTACAGGGACATTTGACATTTTTTTTTAAGATTACAAGTTTAAATACAAAGGGGATTAGAGTATCTACACCTCTATAAGCTTTAATAATTAAATCATTGGGTGGAAAGGAAAATTACTAATGGAACAAACAAAATAATTTCATAAGTTAATTTGATTTTAAATTATTTTATTTATTTTATTATAATAAAAAAAAACTAAATTATTTTATCTTTCCAAAAACTATTTCTTTCATTAAAGTGTGATGGCCAAGGCCTTCATTTTGTTGAAGAAAGGTTCTTCCATACCATTTCTACCAAAAAAATCTCATGGTTACAAAGAGTTTCACGTTGTATTTCATATCCTATATTTTAGATTAAAGTGTGATGGCCAAGGCCTTCATTTTGTTGAAGAAGTTCTTCCATACCATTTCTACCCAAAAAAATCTCATGGTTACAAAGAGTTTCACTTGCTTTAGTTGTATTTCATATCGTATATTTTAGATAATTACGCTGTAAGGAGTTTTTATTTAAAAACAACTTTCCTAGTTTCCAATATGTCTATGTCTGAGCCATTAGATCAAATGTTAGAGGATTGAAATGTTTTAGGCCATTAGATCCACAAGTATGTATATATATATATATAAATAATGTTAGTTTTTTTTTTTCATAAGTTAGATTGATTTTAGGTGTATAATAGAAATGTTGTAATGTCATGTTTAACTTTTTGACTATGTTAAATTACATAAAAACAAAAATAAAAGTAATTTAAATAAAAAGATTGACATAATGTAATGAACATTTTAACTAGGTCAAAATACAATAAAAAATAAAAATAATAAAATAAAATAATAAAAAACTATAAAACAGCCTATGGTATTGACCAATGGTATTGATGTGGAATATAGTTTATTTAAAGAGCGAAATTAAGATGGCCTAGATCAATCTTGACTCTA
This sequence comes from Pinus albicaulis, assembly GCA_034641835.2. Taxonomy (NCBI): domain Eukaryota; kingdom Viridiplantae; phylum Streptophyta; class Pinopsida; order Pinales; family Pinaceae; genus Pinus; species Pinus albicaulis. Next base: position 791,396,745 of record CM076576.1, on the reverse strand, counting down.
GATCTACCAAGAGCCAAGACGGATCAAATGGCTTCATATGCAAACCTCTTTTAGAGTGAAAAGAGAATTTTGACTATGTCAAATTACACAAAAATAAAAATAAAAGTAAATTAAATAAAAAGATTGACATAATGTAATGAACATTTTAACTAGGTCAAAATACAATAAAAAATAAAAATAATAATAAACTATAAAAACAGCCCATGGTATTCATGTGGAATATAGTTTATTTAAATGGCGAAATTAAGATGGCCTAGATCAATCTTGACTCTGGATCTACCAAGAGCCAAGATGGACCAAACCAAATGTCTTCATATGCAAACCTCTTTTAGAGTGAAAAGAGAATTAATCCCTCTCATAAATAATATAGATCTAAACTAACTACTTAATAATTTTTTTTAATTGTTTATAACCATTATTCTTTTGAAATTTCACTCAATAAAATGTATCTAAATTTTCATACATCCAAATTTACATAGTTTTTCTTGTTCTATATTATTTTTGTTACAACTATTTTATTATTCCAAAAAGACATGGTTTTTTTGTTATATATTATTTGTGTTACAATTGTGTTATTATTCATGACTAGTATTTCTTAATATATAAAAAATTAAATTAATAATATTTTTTTTTTTAAATATGTGAAATTATTTCACAGGACATGATTTATCTTGATCAATAATGATGAGTGTTCATAATTCTCATTTCATACATAGCACTAAATTTACCTTGTAACTACATACATACTCTTTCGATTTCTTTTTGTTAATGAATATCAAATTTATTCTATTAAAAAAAAACTATATACATATCTTTAATTACCTAATTGTAGCTAAAAAATATTACATGTTTTTTACTTTATAATCATAAACAAATTTCATAGTATATGATGTCAAACTTACTCAAATTTTTATTCTCAAATTTTAAGCAAAGTTTTTCACTACATAATTTTAGCTTTTAATTTATTTATTTATTTTTCAATTCAAACAAAACTTACAAAAGGAAAAACCCACTCATCATTACTGTAGATTATAGTTTTACAAAATTGGCACTATATGATTAACAATAGAGTAAGTTGACATAACCCTAAGGGGTTCTTTTACAAGTTTTATCATAACCTCTCCCTCCATCCAATATATATTGTAGAGTATTATGAAGAGAGAATGTCTTCTAGTTTATAACCTGATCCACAATCAAAGAAAATCGCTAGGGATTTCACAAAGTATTAGTTTGTAACCTAATCCATAATAAATTAAAATGGTCATGGATGTCACAAGTTATCATTCACACGTTGATCTATTGACGTTCTCAGTTGAAATGGATCGTATTAGATGCATGGTGGCCAGAGACACTAAAAATTCAAAATAGATATCTGTTATGACATCCATATTCTCTACAAATCATCAAAATTTCCCATCTTATACAACAATTTCTAACAATAACCGCTCAATTTACTCTCCAATTTTTGAAACCCCCACCCATGTTGGGGAGATCAGAGTGTAAAATAAAATGTTCTTGTGGCTTTTTTAAAGGGTTCATAAAAAAAACAGACAACGAGAAAGTCAATAGTGTGGTATAATAACTAATTTTTGAATCCTTGTGCCAAACAAAACATCACATTAGCTCACAAAATATATCTAATGCTATAAGGATCTGAGATGATAACAATGTTTTGAATCATGATAACTAGGTGACAACCAAAAAAAAGTTTTAGCCACAAGAAAAAAAATCACTACAACTCACATAATATATCCAAGGTTGCAATGAACCCCATACATAGTGATGGACATCATGGGGGATTTTAGTGAACATAGAACACCACCCTAAAAATTCTATACTCTTGATCAATTTAGAATAATCTAAGATGTCTAGATTGGATGCCGAGGTGGATGGTACAATAATTGAGGATGGTTCTTAAAGGGTAAGGGAATTTAGATACTCTATCCTTCCACCAAAGCTATAAAAAGTGAGACTTGTAGATTATAGTTTTACAAAAATGACACTATGTGATTAAGAATAAGTTACAAACATTAGGTATTTAAAAAGGTATTTAAAAAGTAATAAGAGGAAGGTACACGAGGGCCATGGTAATTAATGTGATTCTTTGTACTATTTTTATTTAAAATAGTAATTTGTATTTGTATTTTTTTAAATAAATATTGTTAAATGTGTTGTAATATTTTTATTTAAAATAGTAATTTATATTTTTATTTTTTAAAATGAATATTGCTAAATGTGTGATTGAGTAAAATGTATTAAATTTGTATTCTAATTTTTAAGATATTTATTTAAAAAATTCAAAGTATGGTGAGTTTTGTTTTATTAAGCTTTGAGTCTAGATGCGTAGAGAATGAATATATCTCAAGTCCCAAACAATATTCTCATGTCCCAAACAAGATTCTTCTTTCTTTTCTTATTCTAGCTTGCACCTTGACACTCCTCTCCTCCTCCCTGCACAAATTTAAACTATGAGGCACAAGGTAGTTGTTGCATATAAGAACATTTAGATATGATATGAAAAATGTGATACTCTATTGTAATTTTCTCTACAAATGTGATGGCAAGTGTGCTCTAAATGTTGACAATTTCATGGTTAATATAGTATAAGCTACATGCAAGTCTTGTATACAAGATCAAGAAATCTATGCCCAATATCCAACACCATAGAGCAAGACATGTTCACCAATTCAAGAGTTACCTATGCCCAATACCCAACACCGTAGAGCAAGACATGTTCACCAATTCAACAGTTGATTCCAAATGTGCTAGAGTTGTTTTCTCAGTAAACTTGTTTTTACCGCACTTGAACTGATGAAAGCAATCATCGTTTCATATAGGAGAATTAGTTATGATAAGAAAATTATGATACTCTCTATTATCCATTTTTAGTTTTTTAATGATTCAATTAAGATTAACATTTGTATGTTGTCATGATGAGATTTTTTATTTTTCATGTCAATTACCTTTTATAACTCTACAAAATTCTTAATATTGCCTTTGTTTTTAATAAATGGAACTCAATTATATATCTAAAAATATGATTAGGTAAGAGAATTTTAGGATTATAATTTATTTTTTCCAAGTTGACAATGTGAATTTTTATTTACCTAAAGTTGGCTCCCATGTTCAATACCTCCCCATGGGGTTTGAAGATAATAGGTAATGAAAATTCAAATACATATAAAACAAATAGTTTATACATCAAAAAATCAGTTATATATATTATAGTAGTTCTCGCTTGAGCAACCTTTCAATTTGGCATTCAATTCTTTATTAATAAAGTTGTTTTACTTAGTAGGGAGTACAATAATTTTGTAATCAAATAATAGGAGAAAACATATTCACAATATAATTTATTTGAATAAATAGATGTGTGTAAAATAGTTTAATAAAAAACTAGATTTGTAATTATAAAATATAAAACTATAACTTAAAATTGTGAAATTACTTTGTATTTTTGTTTCTTATGTATATAGAGAAAGGATAAACCAAGTTTGGAGTTAAGAAAATAAACCATAACATAAAGAACAATATCTCCTTTCCAAAAAGTCTCCATATTAAAATGACATTCACTTTCTTGTATACCAAGGATATTGTTATTCAAATAGAATATACAATTTCTGACCAACATGAAATTAGCACTCAGATATGTAGATGAACTTGGAGTAAACTCTATTTCTGTTAATAAAAATTATCTTTATTTACATCTATGATAGATGGATTGTACTTGAATGTATTTAAAATACCTTATTTGACTTACATGCTCATTTCATGCTTGTTTCAGAGGAATATTAATCACCAAAGGATTTTCACCCCCAATTTCCTATTTCAATATTTATATGTGAATATATTATGTTCATATATATATATGTTTTCACCCACAATTTCCTATTTCAATATCTATAACAAAATTTTATGGTTGATAACTCTTATCATCAATATCTTTGAAACCTCCACGACCTGCTTCCATGGAAGCAAAAATTGCCTTTCATTCCTTCACAATGGCTCCTTCTGTGCAACAACTTATTTCTTCTAGGCTACTCTTTCCTATGCTATTTCCTTATGGTGTTTCTTTTGCAACATGTGGTGCAATTGCTATTTATTTGATATCTTTAATTGTAAAAATAATAAATTGTTTTATATATATATATATATATATATATATATATATATATATATGTTTAAGGTCATATCCAAGCCATACACCAATTGGTGTATGACACCCTTGTTTGTGGGACAAGAGACCCACTTCCGCTCAATAATTAGATTGCTAAGTCTATGAAGAATTCAAAATAATTTTACTCAGGTCATTCATGAGTAAAATATATAATTTTTTAAAGATAATTATAATTTCAAGATAATTTCCAATAACATTTATGTCACTATTATTGCCTTATTATTGACCAAAAGATATCCCTAATAAGATTGTATTATTATAAATTTTGGCATAAGATGCCAAGGTTGAATTCTTAGAAAATTTTGAAACAATCTTCACGGGATATCCACACACACACACACACACACACATATTCTCACATGTATTTAAATTCTATCAATGAATAAGAAATTTCTTTGAGAGTGATCCTCCTACTTATTTTCTTTTGTAATATCCATTGTACCCTTTTGCAAAATGTTTTTTTTTCTTTTTTTCTAAAGCTTTTATTTGTTTTTCGTAATTTCTAGATTCTCATTGAGTAGGTACAAACACATTGAGTAGGTACAAACACAATTTGTGGCAATTTAGACATGGAAAAGAAACAGTTTATTAAGGTTATTAAAGATAGTTTTGCATTAAATTGTATTTTGTAAGAAGTTTTCTGGATTATCCACAGTATTGAGGAACATGTGTCGACGTTTCGAATCCCAACTGGGATCCATCATTCTAAATATCCTGATGATGGATCCCAGTTGGGATTCGAAACGTCGACACATGTTCCTCAATATTGTGGATAATCTGGAAAACTTCTTACAAAATGATCACCACAGGAGTTTAAAAACCAAAATGAATTGTATGGTATAAAACTATGAATTGTAAAAAAAAAAATGTTTTGGGCTAGCCCAAGATAATGTTACCTAATTAGCAATTTAGACATGGAAAAACAACAATTTATTAAGGTCATTAAAGATAGCTCTACAATGAATTGGAGTATGGTATAAAAATATGAATTGTTAAAAAAAAAAGGTTTTGGGCTAGCCCAAGATAATGTTACCTAATTAAAATAATTATAATAAAATAATCTATTAGACATTTAATCTATATGTGGAGGGGATTTAACCTCCACTTCAACTTCAAAGTAAACCCAAACCCTCAAGCAACTATTTACAACAAAAAATATGAACCAAAAATATGAATTAGTTCCAAATATAATTTTATAATTTCAAAGTATAAAATAGATGAATGCCAATCTAGAAAAGGATAATTGGCTAACCTATCAACTCTTCTTCTTATTGATCTATAAATGAAAAATTTATAGCCCACTCTCAACACCAACATGGATACTTTATAGACTTTTATTTATTAACTATGTTTATGTACCCTATACAGCTACTTATATAGTTGCAAGAAATATAATGACCTACTATTCTCCAATGTAACCTACACATAAAAACTATTTAGAAACACAATGGAAACAAGTAACACACTTAGCAACAATTTTTTTCCTCAAAACCCTAAAGAAGGTAATCCCATGTGAAATCTAGTATTTTAGATCTAACCCAAAGAGATTTCAATATAATAAAGAATCTATAAATTCTTTGTTTGTGGAACAAGGGATTTGACCAACATAAACCCATCTTAAGAGGGATCAAATTTCTTCACGTGCAAACTTATTTAGAGTGAAAAATACAATGTGTAATTTTTCATTGTTTAAATTGTATATTTGAATGCTATATTGAGTATATATAGGACCAAACAAACATTTTAACCATATAAACTTCCTGTTGAAATATTTTTGAAAAGTATAAGGTTTAAACATTTTACTCACACATTTTTTTTTACTTCTAATTACTTTACAAGATATTCATTTTTTTATTATAGCGGACATCATTTTTCTATTTATAGCATAGACTTAGCCCCTCATACTGGGTTGTAGAATGACCTTTTCGACTCAAAAATCTACATATGTATACATACTCTAACTACTTTAAAGTTAAACCTTTAATCTCTTGAAATAAACACATGTTATAATAGTTAATTCTATATATATATATATATATATATAATAGGAATACCTTAAATTTATCTCATATATATTTTAAAATCTATATGTAAGTTTTCATTTTATTATTGTAATATGAATAATCATTATCATTTAATTTAAAATTATAATTTAATAAATCATTAAATTAATATCCTAGAAAAATGTCAATAAAACTAAGAATTTAAATTTATAAACATCTAGATTGTTGCTATGAATGGAAATGTTTGTTAAAATGTATTGAAAGTTGAGATGTTGGTGAGTAACACTATTTTGGGTGAAAATGTACTTCCTAATGTCACTAATCCTATTGAAAGGCCTATAATTTTATTTTATTTGAACGAAACACGTATATTGGGCACAAAAATCCAAATAAAGCCTCTCCCATGCTTTGATTCTCCTCCCAACCTAAATTATCATCATGAAACGAGCATTGATGATTTAGAAAATTTCTCATATAATGTTGAATCAACGAATGTACAACTAGATAGTTGATGCAACATCCTGCTTCCAAAATACATGTATATATGATAGACCTAGGGTTTCTTGTGTTGCCTAGGAAGTTGGTTTCCTAAGGCTTGATTAATTGTATTTCTCTAATTCTTGAGTGTTTATGTGAGAGACATAGGATAGGTTTAATTCGTATATTTGATTGTAAATGTTCTCGAATGTAGGAGAACATGAGCGATTTAGGAAAGTTGAGATCTCATAAGGATCTTAGGGATCTAGAGGTCTAATATAGGATTTTGGTTGAGTAAAGAATGGATTAGGGATAATATTTGGGAGAGATTGAGATATTGTTGGATCTAAACCATAATTAGTTTAGATTCCTCTTTGCATATATTTGTAAGCTTTTGAAGCATTCGGGGTTGGCTCGGGTTTGTAGTTTGGGCCTTACGAGTATGGTTGTTGGCCTTTGTAAATATACTTTGTCATATTAATAAAAATACCAAAAAAACACAGTGTGTAGTGAGATTAATGAGATGGTTTGAGTGTTGGTATTTATTTAAGGGAGAAACCCATTATTTCATTCTGGTACAAGGAGTGCGTAGGAGTTTGATGGAAGATGTAAATATCACATGCAACAGAGCCTGGTAATGCAGGCAGTGGATTAGTTGACATAGACTGGACTAATACAATTGGATTACAACGTGTAATGAGCTTACTGATAGTTAAGTGTTAAGCCCCGTGTGAAGCAGAATTTGGGAGTTGAGATTGAATTTGCATGATTTTCGGCATCTATTGTAGACGTAATCTCGATTGATGAACTGAGAACAATGAGGAGAGGATTAGAAAGTTTAATGGAGCCACATGTGTATATATATTAATATTTGCAGCAACATTTATTAATTGCAAAAGTAGATTGGCTCGGGCTCCAACGCCCATGCTATTTCCAACATCCGTGAAGGGGAATTATTGAAATCCAGAGCTCTTCTTCGATCCCTTTGCTCGAATTCATGCTATATATCATATTTTTTCATTTTGGTGACTAGTGCAATGGAAGTGTGGTTACATGTAGATGGAATAAGGATGGCCAACACGTTTTCTGAGAGGCCTATAGGTTGCATTGTCCAATGTAATGCTGCGTTGGAAAACAGAGGAGCTGAAATGCATTTGGAAATCCTGTAATTTGAATATTGATCAGATTATGAAGACATTCGCTACGCATTTGTTGCGTATTTGCTACATAAACACCTTTGAGGTGCTATGCATATATTGGAAGTGTTGTGAAGGCGCTACGCATACCCTGGAGACACTGCGTATACACCTAAGGTGCTACGCATACACCTGTGATGCTATGCTACCTTTACACGCTATGTTTTCACCAACATTGGTTTCTATCGCTGCGTTTTCACCAATTCGAGGAGGTTCTTAAAGTTCTAGTAATTATCGTTTATTCCCTACACAGAGAGTTCTGGGAAGAAAGAAAATGAATTGAGCAAAGATACAGGAGTTGAAATTTCTTTGCGGAGTGATTACAAACATGATAATGGCAACTGATGTAGAAGAAGCCCAAGGTTAGAAAAACCACTGTCAAGAAAAATGTACCAGATAAAGTTTAATGAAATAGTAGAGATATATGAAGGGTTAAAGCCTAGTGTCTTTAGGTTACTGAGATTGAAGAAATGACTTGGTAATTAAGTGCATCATTTGGTATCAAAGCATTGGTGAAACTCTTTGGGGAGTTTCGTTGTGAGTATTTTTTTTTGTGAACCTGTGATTAAGAGGGAAAGAGGATTTTTACATCACTAAACGTGCAAAGTCAGAGTGAGATGTTATGATGATCGACCAACCACCATGGAAGACATGTGTGGAGCAGAGAGAGATTTGCAGCTACATGGAGTAGCCAATATGCATTGCATTAAGATATCAATGTGTGAATTGTTTTGACCTGCTTGGAAAATAAATCAGCATGCTCACATTTTTTTTGACCTGTGCATTTGGTTGGTGGTAGAAGTTTTTTTGACCCAGATATTGTAGGAATAAATTCCTGGTGTCAAAGGCCGAGTTGAATTGAGATCAAGTGTACTCTATTGATGCATTTTCTAGGCATATATATCAGTCAAAGAACTAGGTCAAATTTCCTTTCTTGACTAGGCACTCATACTATTTTTTGTAGCAGCGAGGGGACAACGGTGTATCAAGGTTGCCCTCCTTCTGGGTATTGCATTCCTGTAGCTTCCCAAGAGGACTAATACAAGAATTTTATTCCACAGGGATTGATCTTTGCCAAAATTAGAAGGCCAAATTGTTTGTCCAAGCCATCAGGTCCACTAGAGTGAAAGCCTTGAGTCACTAATTAGGCAGATTTCTCTTGAGAAACTCCTATTGCGAAAGGAGGATGAAAAACAATAGCTATTGGAAGATAGATTTGTTTCCCTCATTATAGACCAAGTTAAATCTCTTTGGGAAAACTATAACAAAGTTATGCTCTTGAATTTTTATATGCAGATACAATTGTGATTGCGGAAAGAGGAGATCAATAAATATTGACATAACAAAGAAGGAAAGCAAAGCTAGTGTGCTTTGTGTGTATTAGTTAAATATATTACACAAGATGAAAGGAGATTTTAAATCTGATAGGAAGAAGGCATAAATAGATAAAGTGTGGCAGAATATTGGGAAGTAATTGGTACTCTTAAGGATAATTTACAGAAGCAAATAAACGGGGAATCGTCCATTCAAAGTGCGAATGAATGGTTGAACAAAATCATGTAGAGATCTTGAAGGTGATATCATTAGGGGAATTTTGAGGTCTAAAATGGGCCTCCTAAGGAAATTATAAAATAATAGTGGAAATAATAAAATAATATTTGATTACATCATCAAATTTTAGAGGGAAAAATGGAAAAACTATTTTTTCAACTCGTATTTTGAACTTATCTCCCTAAGGTTTTACTCAAATTTCAAGCGGGAACACTCGTTAGATGCAAAATTTAATTTTTCATCCAAGGAGTACCCATGTTGCATACTTTTGATGGAATTTTCTACACAAAAAAATGAAAAATACATAAAAAACGTGATTGTAATCACGTATTTTATGTATTTCTCATTTTTCGTGTATCAGGGTCCATCAAAAGTATGCAACATGGGTACTCCTTGGATGAGGAATTAAATTTTTCATCCAACAAGTATTCCCGCTTGAAATTTTTGTAAACCCTTAGGGAGATAAGTTGAAAATACGAGTTGAAAAAGTAGTTTTATTATTTTATTATTTTTTAATATTTTTACATTTTTACTCCAAAATTGGTGAATCATCCCCATGGTTCACATCATCATCCTTAATCATATTGGTTCTTATAAATTTTATTTTATTTGTAATTTTTTCTTAGGAGGCCCATTTTAGACCTCAAAATTCCCCTAATGGGTATGTTTTTATTTTTAAATTTGGTTTTGAGGATTGTGTTTGCAGATTTATGGTTGTAGAAAAAAGGCATGTTAGCAGCAAAGACAACTGAGAGGAGCTGTAACAAAGAACTATTTGTGTTATCAAGAGGAAGAGGATGTGAGCTCTTAAACAATGGCAGAACCTTGAAGAATTCCAACAGAGGTTGGATAAGGAGGACAAGTGAATGTTCTCAAAAGAGAGTGAAATACTGCAGAATCGAGAAGGAGCAAGGTGTTGCTCAGAGAGTGGTTCCAGAGGTATAGAACCATAAGGTAACAAGAGACCAGGCTCAGAAGGAAGCTTGCATTGGTATAAAGGTAGGTTTGAAGACTTACAAAGGAGAGGCTTGAGTGCAGTTAAGTGGACAAGTAAAGTTCACAAGAGAAGAGATGAAGGCAGGGATTATGGAAATTCATTCCAGAGGTTCATAGAAAAACCATAGCAGAAATAGAGGAAAGGATGTCAAGGCAAATGACATGACGAAGAAATGAGGTCAAGAGGAGCTTGATAGACAACTTGCTAATATGAAAGCAAGACTTGAGGCATTGATGAAGCTGCTACAAGAAGAGGAAAACTAGAGAGGAGGATGGATCTTTCCACTAAAGGGAAAGAAGATAATTTGGCACTTATTGCAAATGAAGTGGAGGCAGAAGGAGATTGCCTTATGGAAGGAAGAACTCAGATTTTTTGGATGGAATTTGAGGATTCCCAATGCAAATCTGTTTAAGTTGAAATGCTTGAGGGAGCAGATGGAATTATCTGCAAGCTAGAGAAAGGAATATCTATTGATGATGAAGAGGAAGAGGTGAGACTGTATGAAAGTCTCAAGAGTTTAGAGGAGATCTGGGACCAACATACTGATGTGTTGACAGAGGCGTTAGAGGAAAACTCAAAGCATCATACTGAGATGTTTCCAGAGGAGGAAGAGGCATTCAGGCCTTATATTTTTAATACTGATAATCTGTGTGTTAATGTAGGTTATGCAGGTAAAGAAGGAAAGTTCTCAAACACTGTTACACAGTATGGAGTTGATGAAGTATTGATTTTTTAAAGCGTAGTGAAGGTACATAAACTTATTTCTATGGAGATGACTGAAACATAATTGTCTGTGGAAGACAATCATATTGAAGAAAAATCACTGAAAAATAGTGACCATATAAAGGATGAAGCTGGAAATGAAGAGCATTGTGAAAAAATTCTTGCTAAATGTGAAGAGGAGATTGAATTGTTTGAAAAATTGCTAGGAGAATGTGGCAATAGAAAAGAAATGGTTACAACAGTACATGACAGTAGAAGAGAGTCTCTAGTAGTCACAGAGACAAAAGAATGTTTTAATTTACAAACCAATAGTTTATTTGCAGGTACAATGAATAGAATGAATGAGTATGAAGCTGTGATCAAAGATATTTAACAGAGGTTGTTTGGGGATGAGATAAAAGTTTAGAAGAAACAAGAGGGTAAGGGTGTAAGGGTGGTAGTAAGAATCCAACAACTCCAAAGTGAAGGTAACAACCAATAGGTTAAAGGAAAACTTGAAGAAGAAACTATGTTAGTTGAAAACATAGTGAAGGATCATCATTTCATCATGATGATAGGCATAGTAGAAATAACCATGGAAGCTGCTGAGGCAGTAAAAAAAACGAAGATAGCTCAAGGAAGAAAACATGAAACAAAAATTCACATAGCAGAAAAAAAAGGAATTGACAATGGCAGAAAGTCAACAATAGGACAAAGAAAAATAAGAACCAAATTCTCATCAAAATATCAGTGAATGGGAGAAAGAATTGGAGCTACTGGAGAAATGGCTTAAAGCACTAGTAGAGAAGAAAGAACCTGATGAAGAATGCAAAGGATCTGTAGCAGAGGAAGAGAAAGAAGAAGTGTCAAGAAAAAATGGCATAAAGCAAGTAGACAAGGAAGTTTTATAGAAAGAAGTCCAGCAAGAAAATGAGTTGGACATAGAAATCAAATTGATGATGGAACTGATGAGAAAAGTGTCTCAAAAGGAGAAGACAACAACAAGAAAGCAAAGCAAGAACAACAAGAAAAATACAGTAGCAAAATGTGAGAGCATAGCCAGTGGGGCAATGCAACATAAAGTGTGGATACATGGAGGAACATCAGAAAACAACAACAACAACAAAAAAAAAAAAAAAGGGAAGAGAGGCATCCAAAAATAGACTACAGAAAAAATTTTGGGATCCAGGAGGAATTGAAGACAAAACTTCATGATCAGGAGATCATGGAAACTTTTTTACCTTGGGAGTTTGATGCAGGAGCATCCTGCTTCCACAATACATGTATATATGATAGACCTAGGGGTTCTTGTGTTTCCTAGGAAGATGGTTTCCTAAAGCTTGATTAATTGTATTTCTCTAATTCTTGAGTGGATTTATGTGAGAGACATAGGATAAGTTTAATTCATATATTTGATTGTACATTTTCTCGAATGTAGGAGAACATGAGAGATTTAGGCTAGTTGAGATCTCATAAGTATCTTAGGTATCTAGAGGTCTAATATAGGATTTTGGTTGAGTAAATAATGGATCTGGGATAATCTTTAGGAGAGATTGAGATATTGTTGGATCTAAACTGTAATTAGTTCAGATTCCTCTTTGTATATATTTGTAAGCTTTTGAAACATTCGGGGTTGGCCCGGGTTTGTAGTTTGGGCCTTACGAGTATGGCTATTGGCCTTTGTAAATATACTCTATCATATTAATAAAAATACCAAAAAAACACAGTGTGTAGTGATATTAACGAGATGGTTTGAGTGTTGGTATTGATTTAAGGGAGAAACCCATTATTTCATTATGGTACGAGGAGTGCGTAGGAGTTCGATGGAAGATGTAAATATCACCTTCAATAGAGCTTGGTAATGGAGGCAATGGATTAGCTGACATGGAATGGAATAATACAATTTGATTATAGCGTGTAATGAGCTTACTGTTAGTCAAGTGTTAAGCCCCGTGTGAAGCAGAATTTGGGAGTTGAGATTGACTCTGCATGATAGTCAACATCTACCGTAGACGTAATATTGATTGATGAACTGAGAACAATAAGGAGAGGATTAGAAAGTTTAATGGAGCCACCTGTGTATATATATTAATATTTACAGCAACATTTAGTAACTACAAAATTAGATTGGATCAGGCTCCAACGCCCATGCCATTTCCAACATCCGTAAGGGGAATTATTTCAATCTAGAGCTCTTCTTCGATCCCCTTGCTCGAATTCGTGCTAAATAGCATATTTTTTCATTTTGGTGACTGGTGCAATGGAAGTGTGGTTACATGTAGATGGCATAAGGATGACCAACACATTTACAAAGAGGCTTGGAGGTTTCATTGTCCAATGTAATGCTACGTTGGAAAACAGAGGATATGAAATGCGTTTGGAAACCCTGCAATTTGAATATTGATCAAATTCTGAAGAGATTCGCTACACATTCACTGCGTATGTGCTGCGCAAACACCTTTTAGGCACTACACATATATTGGAAACGCTGCACAAGTGCTGCGCATACCCTGGAGATGCTGTGTATACACCTAAGGTGCTACGCATACACCTGTGATGCTATGCTACCTTTACACGCTACGTTTTCACCAACAATAGTTTCTATCGCTGCGTTTTTACCAGTTCAAGGAGCTTCTTAAAGTTCCAGTAATTATCGTTTATTCCCTGCACAGAGAGTTTTGGGAAGTAAGAAAAATGGACCAAGAAAATATGCAAGAGTTGAAATTTCTTCATGGAGTGATCACAGGCATGACAATGGAAATTGATGTAGAAGAAGTTCAGGGTTAGAAAAACCACTGTTAAGCAAGAGGTACCAGATAAACTTTAATGAAATAGTAGAGAGATAGGAAGGGTTAAAGTCCCTGTGTTGAGACTTGAAGTGTAGCCTAGTGTCTTTAGGTTACTGAGATTGATGAAATGACCTGGTAAGTGCATCAATAGCTCATTCTTTGAAGATGATGAGATGAAACATTTTGAAGTCATCAACTTATGAGAAACTGAAATCCATGATACCTTCAAATTTGGAATAGGCATATGCATTGAACAACTTAGAAGATAGAGCATGTCAAGAATATAACATAATGTTTTTCAATACTATAACTTCATCCAAGATCACTACCAAGATAAAACAAAGTTTCTTGATCCCATTGAATAAGAAAAGGCATTGTGGTTGCAATTCAGAAATATAAGCTACAATTTGAAAGGGTTGGATGAGTTCGTGAAAAATAAAAGGCATGGATGAATAATTGGAATAATCTTCTTAAAAACAAAGAAATCTGGACCACATGCTTGAGTTAGTGCAACATTCTATTATACACCAAATTTGTATGGAATTTTATACTATGCATTATTATACGTGAAATATGATATATTATCATTTTCAATGCATTTGCATAACTATATGAACTTTTTTATTGTTATAGTAAAGGGACCCACATCTCGAAATGTTCCAACTTGTCTACTTCAATTATTTGATGATCATGTTACTGAAAAAAGTCTAGCGTTGGGAACACTGCTCTAGCTATTAGCATCCTAATTTCCTCCCCGAGGTTTCTCCCCCCTATTGTACAACTAATTTGGATGTATCGTTGCCCATAACCACCACCTTTTTCATTCATAAATTATTCCATACCTATAACCACCTCCCAAAAACCTTCCTAATGACCACCCCTACCCTTTAGTAATCCATCCTTCTGATTGTTTCAATCATTGACCCTTAACATTCCAATTCCCCCCTAGGGTGATCCCTCTCCCTAGGGTAATTCTCACTATCGTACAACCAATGGGGGTGTATGACTACCCACACCCACTATCTTTTTCCTATTTCACTTCCACCATGAGTTTATCCATCACCCTTGAACCATGCTTATATTCATCACCAAGTGCACAACCATTTACCCAGAAAGGGCAGTCTTCTCCATTGCCTTAGATCTTCAGAATGAGAATGAGTAGTTAATCAAAATCTTATCATGGATTAATGAAATTGATTCTATGCATTTTGGTTTTACAACTAATTTATTATTGTAATTTTTGTAGCAACATCAATTTTGAAATGCACTTGGGAGTGCTTAGAGTTGTGAGGGTGACTTATAGACCCATTTTCTAGATCAATCATAATGCCATTTTTTCGTTATGTCATTTATGGGCATGAGCTTCAATTATCTATGTTGGGAATGAAGTTCCATTTTATAAAAAAGAAAAATGTATAGCTGGACCTTTGAATACAAATATATGAATTTGGACTTGTGTATATGACAAAGTCTTCATTGAATTTTAAATTCATGAAGTGGATTTGATTTTATATTCTATCAATGTGTTGATGTGAAAACACAACACCCCCATTTTTTACTTATTTATTTCAAATAATTGTAACC
Source organism: Pinus albicaulis (assembly GCA_034641835.2). NCBI lineage: Eukaryota > Viridiplantae > Streptophyta > Pinopsida > Pinales > Pinaceae > Pinus > Pinus albicaulis. The sequence continues at coordinate 791,381,269 of CM076576.1, read as the reverse complement.
CTTTCCATAAATTTTGGCTAAATCGCCTTTTAATATTTTTCATTTGGTTAAGTGTTCTACAATTTTGCTAGATTTTCATTTTCTTTGGATTTCCATTTTGATTGCTTCACTGTGTTTTATTTTCCAGTAGCTTTCCATCGGTACTCATTTCATCTCATTTGGTTACACGATTTGCAAATGGTGCTCATCCGAAGTTCGATAATTTTTATTGCTAGGGCTAAAAAATGTAAAATATATATATATTGTTTTAATTTTTGTAAATTAATTGTAAATATTCATTTTTAGTTAATTTTTACTAATTAATTTATTTTTCTCTAATGGTCCTACAAAATCACCGCAACCAAATTGTAGAACAATTAAAATTGTGTTATTGGATTTCGAAAGTTAAATCAAATTTTGATTTTAATAAAAATTCTGAGATTCGAAATACTTTACAAGTGGCTGTAGTTTTTAATATTGGGACTTGAATTTACAAAGTGGTTGTAGTTTATGGGCGGGTCCCACTCCCCGTGGACCTTATTACACACATCCCCCTCATTCCTTACTCCACGTCTTATCGGAGCCTCAGGGCTCTTTTATTAAACTTTTGACATTTAATAACCCCCGATGGAATTCCTTCATACCTTCGATGGAGTTGTATTGAAATTTGTTTATTAACTATTTAACATATATCAAAACTCTTTTAAAAGAATCCCTCATATCATTATTCCCTGATACACATACCTCCGATACTCCACGTCTTATCGGGACCTCCGAACTTTTATTATAATGGGGCTCTTTTTAAAATCCTCTGATATTCTTAATTCCCCAATGCTTCAATATCCTTATGCCTCCCTCCTCAATTTACCTTCTGAATCCCATGAAAATTCATTTTAAACCCCTTATACCTCCCACTTTACTCATGGTTCGTTAATGAACCAAAGCCACTAAGGCCCATTCATGGAGCCCACAACCACTTATAAATTTTTGTTAGTTTTTGTAGCACTGGATGTGTTATAGCCTTGATATTTGATAGAGAGGTTATCCACCTAGAAAAGACTTAATTAAATTAATTATTCAGTTTTTAATATTTCGTAAGTCTAAACTTAGGAAATATGATTAATTAAATCACGGTGAGAATATTCTAGAAAAAGAATTGGATCAAGTTCTAGCTAAGCTTAGCCATCATTTAAGTTTTAATCGTGGCCGTTGATGTCTCAACGAGAGATCATAAGAAGAAACTTGATGGGGCTTGGAGAACACACTTCAGCGGTTCGATTTCACTGGAAAATCAACTTCCAGAGTAGCATCGCTAAGTTGTCGAAGAGAGAGCTAGTGAGCTCGAAGAAGTGAGAGAGGGTCAAGGATAGTAAGGTCGAAGGAAGATTTTCCAGATCCAGTGAGTGCATTGCAGAGAGGCAGTGAGTGCCACATAGAGGCAATGCAGAGGCAACACAATGCTTCAGAGTAGATTTTTTATTTTTCAGGGGAGAAAAGTTGATTCAGTGCTAGAATTCGGAGAGAGAGTCTGGAGGCCAGGAGGATCCATTTCCTAGAAAACAATTGATCAGATAGTGAGAGGAGTAGTTATGAGTTTGTGGGATGCAGTACTGCGTAGGTTGACACAGTGACTACGCAGAGGTAGCAAGGAGCAACTCAACTTGAGCTAAGGTCAGTGTCAGATCGCCTCTGGGATTGAGATTTATCTCACTGGATTTATTGTCAGTTATTTCTCTGTATGGATTGCTAGATTTAAGAATCCATAGTTTTGTACTCATACTTACTACTGCATAATAACCAAACCCTTAGTTGTTGCACCGATTTTCCCCAGTTAGGTTTTTCCAGGGACTTAGTCCAAAAATAACTGTGTATTTGTGTGTGTGTGTGCATCTATATTTCCAACTTTATTTTTCTTCCGCGGTATTTTATTTGTGAAAGCTGTAGTGTATTAGTTTTGATATTTACTGTAGCACATAGTAAACAATTTTTTTTATTAATTTAAAAAATAGAAGAAACTACATCAGTTGCTATAGTAGGATTCCAAGTTATGAAATTTTCACATGGCATCAGAGTGCAGATAGAACCCAGAGAGCTTAGTTGCAGGCAGGAAGAAGGAGTTTCATAGCACTGTGTAAGCAGCTGCTCGAAACCCCAGAGGCTGCACAGTCCATTTGGCCAGGGGTCAATTTTTGAGGAAAAATTATTTCTCTGAGAGAGTCGACAAAGAAATTAAGTTTTGTAGATCAAATATTACCAGAGGCAGAGGGTGGAACAACATTTTCTTTGCAGAGCAGATCGTCAGCTTAGACAGAGTTATTTTGCAACATTTTTTTAGAGAAAAATAGTTTCAGGAGGAAGGAAGAGCACACACTAAGGGAATTATTTCCTCATGGAACTTTTAGCCCATAAATTTGATTTATCACTACAAAGCATCAATAGTTGTGAGCAGAGTTTCACACTCCAAAAGGGAGCGCATAGAGCCTAACATCAGTTGCGCAAACGAGAAGAGGAGGATTTCAATTTTTTGCAGAGATGGCATCAACAAGGCTGAGAGATCAGGATCGGTTGTATTCGCAAAGTGTCCAACTATGTGATCTGGAAGGCAAGGATTTCTTGTCTTATAGATGAATAAGATCTCAAGGATTACATTGATAACATGGTGGCTGTACCCACGAATCTAGATCAGCTAAAGGCCTACAAGAGGGAGATGGTGAAGGCAAAGATACTGATTCGCAATGGGGTTCGAGATCATGTGGTGTCACACATTGCTGGCAAGGACACTGCCAAGAAAATTTAGGATGCTCTATCCATATTGTACCAAGGATATTCTGAGCAACAAGAGATGTATCTTGAAGAGAAGTTGAGATGTATCCATATTCAAAAGGGGGAGCGCATAGATCCCTTCCTCACTAGGCTTCAGGATGTCTGAGGTTAGCTGTATGTTGTAGGGTCAACGCCCCAACCTATAGAATTGCTGTGGTTAGCTCTGAACAACGTTTTTGAAGACTATCAAGTCTTTTTCCAGAGTATCCTGGGTAGAGACAAGTTACCAAAGTGGGACCGGATGAGGTTTGACTTGCAGCAGGAGGAGATGAAGTGAGATTTGGTGAAGAGAACCATCACTGGAAGCGACAACAACAGTGGGACGAAGCATGTGAAGGAAGAGGAGAATGTGGCCCACACATCGAAGGGGAAGTAGGAGCAACACACGAGGAAGAAGGACCTTTCCAAGGTCAAGTGCTTCAGGTGTGGCGAGCTAGGCCACTACAACACTCAATATCTTGTCTGAAAGAAGGAAAAAGAGGAAGCATGACCAACACGCTGCATTCGCGGAGATTGATAGGCTATCCTCCATATTGGAGGAATATTTTTCCATGATAGAAGACATCCCTCCAGGAGTGAGGTGGGTTGACTTGGTTTTGTAGCCCCAGAGAGCTATAAGATGGGTAGGGTTCTTGAGGAAGTCCACCTCATGAGTCAATACCTTTCTATGGGAGCCCATAGTACACAATAGCAGGATGGACCAGTGGTAGTTGTTGCATTCAGGTGCTAGGGTGATAGATGTAGTGGCTATTAGTGATCAGATAATGGGCAACACAGTGCAAAGTTGGTAGCAGTGTAGTTCGTACACTTGCAGAGTCAACAACATCGAAAAGGCTTCAGTGAAAACGCAGAGACTAGTAGCAGTCACAACTCAGGTGACATATGCATCAGGATGAAAACAAATGGTTCAGTGTTTTGGACAGTTCTCAGTTATAGAGGTTTCTGTTGCAAAAAAAATAAAATGAGAGGAAGTTGAAGATGTTGCAGTAGCAGTAGAAACAAATTTGCAGTAGTTGGTAGCAGTACAACAGGGTTAGCAACAACACACATGCAACACATATCAGAGTTGTGTAGTAGTTGGTGGATAAAGCAACCAAAAATCAACAACGTGACAGGAGATGGTGTAGAGGCAGTCTATTGTAGCAGCAGTTGCAGTTGTAGTACTAGAAAACTTTCCTTGCTAAGAGGGAGTGTTAGTTTTTGTAGCATCGGATGTATTCTAGCCACGAGATTTGGTAGAGAGGTTAGAATTGATGTATTCTCCAATACCCAATTTTTTTTATGGAAACTCCACCTAGAGACGACTTAATTAAATTAATTAGTCAGTTTTTAATATTTCCTAAGTCTAAACTTAGGAAACATGATTAATTAAAAGGTATTACTTAATTTATGGTTAGAATATTCTAGAAAAATACTTGGATCGAGTTCTAGTTAATATTAGCCATCGATTAAGTTTTAATCGTGGTCGCTGATGTCTCAACGAGATATTATAATAATAAACTTGATGGGGCTTGGAGAACACACTTCAACAGTTCTATTTCACTGGAAGATCAACTTCCAGAGTAGCAGCGCTGAGTTGTCGAAGGGAGAGCTAGTGAGCTTGAAGCAGTGAGAGAGGGGCAATGATAATAAGGCCAGAGGAATAATTTCCAGATCCGGTGAGTCCATTACAGAATGACAATGAGTGCCACAGAGAGGCAACCCATTTCTTTAGAGGAGATTTCGTATTTTGTTGGGGAGAAGAGTTGATTCAGTGACAGAATCCGGAGAGATAGTCTGGAGGCCAGGAGGATCCATTTTATAGACAACAGTTGATCAGATAGCGAGAGGAGGTGCAGTTCCAAGTTTTTGGAACACAATACTGTGTAGGCTGACGCGGTGAATATGCAAAGTCAACAAGGAGCAGATCAAATTGAGCTAAGGTTAGTGTCAGATCGTCTGTGGGAGTGACATTTCTCTCACTAGATTTACTGCCAGTTATTTCTCTGTATGGATTTTTAGATTTAGGCATCCATAATTTTGTACTTAGATTTACCACTGCATAATAATCAAACCCTCAGCTGCTGCAATGGTTTTCCCAAGTTGGATTTTTCTGGGGACAGTCCAAAAATAGCTGTGTATTTGTGTGTGTGTACATATATCTTTCGAGCGTTATTTTTCTTCCGCAATATTTTATTTGTGAAGGCTGCAGTGTATTAGTTTCAATATTTACCATAGCATATCGTAAATAATTTGTTTGATTAATTTAACAATTAGAAGATACTACATCAGTTGATGTAGTAGGATTCTGGGTTACGAATTTTTGACAGAGCTAATATCCAGGTAAATCATCATTTTAGTTTCATGTTGAGTGAGGGGATTGTAGTATCCTTTCAAGTTGTAGCTTGATAAATTTCTAGTTGGAGCTGGGTGAGGTAGGAGCCTCCTGTAGGTTGTAGCCTGCAAAAAATTATGGGATTTGGTGCTTCCTTGCAAGTTATAGCTTGCAGAAAATTTATGCGAGTTGGTGCTTCCTTGCAAGTTGTAGCTGGCAGAAGTTGAGGTAGGAGCCTCCTGTGGGTTGTAGCCTGCAGAAACTAGATGGGAGTTGGAGGTTCCTTGCAAGTTGTAGCTTGCAGAATTTGAGGTAGTAGCCTCCTGTAGGTTGGATCCTACAGAAAATCAGTGGTGAGAGGGATTTGGAGCTTGTCTTTGCATCAGAACAATAATAAGATGTCGTTTCTCCCTTATGGGTTTCCACTTATATCTGCTGTCTATGTGCTTGATGATTATGTGTTGATGTGATGTATTATTCTACTTAATTACTTGTTGTCCACACATTCATGCTGATTCATTATGTATTAAGCTGCTTATAAAATGAAGTAGTTAATGAGTTGAATGAAAAGAGTATTAATGACCAGGAATGTATTAAAATGATTCACCCCCCCCTCTTAGTTTAGCTAAGGGTTCATCAATTGGTATCAGAGCCAAGTTTCTTTGGTGTAAGCCTAATAGCCTGAAGGAGATCTGGTTGAGTCATGGGCTATCAAAATGTACCCATGTTGAGTACAACAAACTTTCCTGAATGGAGAGATAAGGTTAAAATAGATTTAATGGCTTATGAAACTGAGGTATGAAAGCTTGTATGTGATGGTTATTGCACAGACTCTCCCTCTTTGCAAGAACAACAGTGGAATTCCAAGGCAAAATGTGTGACTTATAACAGTATTCATAACAAGGATCTTGATTCAATAATGGATTTAACTTCTGCAAAAGGAATCTGGAATAGATTGCATCTCATGCATGAAGGAGACACTAGTGGTTGCCTCATCAAGAAGGAGAAGATAAACAAGAAGAAGAAGAAAAATTGTTTTCAAAAGGAAAAAGGTCAATCAAATGAGATACCTACTAGGGTGAATGGATGTGATTGCCATTAAGAAAGTACAATTGAAGATAAAGCCAAACTTGACACTACCTTGACTGAAATAGAAGGATTGAAGAATGAAGACAAAGACCTTAAGGCACTGCTGCAAATATGTGATGAGGTGGAATATGAAGATAAGGAAAAAATTGTTGGCCTGAAGGCAAAAATAGAAGAATCAAGGAAAATAGAGGATATTCTGAAAACAGAAATAAAGGAGAAAAATCAAGAGCATGAAAAGATGGAAGAAGAAGTGGTAAGACTGAGGAAGAAATCAGAGAAGGCCCAAATTGAATTAACTATGAATATTCCTCAAATGAAAAGCTCTGGACAGTTGGACAAGATACTAAATGCTCAAAGGTCTCCTCTTATAAAGGCTGAGATAGGCTATAAAGGAGAAACTAGTAAGTCCAAGGTAGAGGGTAACAAGGATATCACTTTTGTGAAAGCTGTAATAAAGGAAAATGATAACTCTCATACAACTAAGATTATTTTAGCTAGAAGTCTGATAGAAGAAAGGAGCAGGTTGTGTAAGCATCTCAGAGATGAGATTTCCTCCATGGAGAACTCAGAGAAGGAAGACAATGAAAGGGATGGTGAATCAACTCAAAAAGGATCCACTGAAGCAGAAGCTAGCAAGAACTTGAAGTGTAAATAAATAAGCAACAACATCAAGAGACAAAGAATGGGAGGAAGAAGCAAGCAATTGAAAAAAGCTCAATTGTTCTGGAAGATGAATTGAACAAGTTTGGAAGATCTCAAAGGAGGTTCTTTCCTCCTGTGAGAAGTATTACATGTTTTAACTGCCATAGACCTGGACACATAGTAGCACATTATAAGACAAACCAAATCAAGTTTAACCAGCAAAAGATGCAGCAAATGGGAAGACCCCCTCAAGCAAGAAAATGGAAAGGAAAATCTATCACCAGGTACACAAATCATTTCTAGGGATACTGGTATGCATGCAATGGATTTAGACATAAAATTGATGAATGTAAATTATGTTAAAAAAGGAGCACAAAATGTTATACATCAGCTCAAACGTACCTAGGTAAAATAAGATGTTATGTGTGCCACAAGCTTGGACACAAAGCAAATGACTGTAGGCTACCATATACATTAAAGGAATTTAGGCAGATGATGGAACCAAATCAAATCAGACTAAACTGTGAATAAAAAAGAAATGCATACATTATGAGAAACCCCAAAAAATTACAGAAGAAGAAGAAAAAGGGGAGCCTGTTACTTTAATGGCATTATTAATACGTCATAGTCTCAAGGGGAGCTACTCAGGAAGCAGCACAAATATCCAGTCAGTGATAGACAAGAAGCAAGATCCTAGGGGGAGAGCTGTTCATAAAAGGTCCCCATAAGGGTTTTCAAAGAATAGCTGCTTGGAATAAGAACATCTAAAAGTTCAGGAAGGGAAAGGAAAATTCCTCTGGCAGAGAACTATAGAGGAAGAAGGACACCTGCAGCATTCAATAGCCAACAGGTTGATGGAAGAAGAGAAATCAGCAAGCAACCATGGTGGTAAAGGGAACATCATTCATGAACTTGGAAACTAAGAGGATGATTACACTATGTGTATCACTGCAAGTGTTGATAATGAAACAAAATTATTTTAAGGAGGATGAATAAGAAAAGTGTTATTATAATTTTATCATTACAAATATCCATCCAAATTGTTATTATTGGAGTAGTGGTATGATACATGTCCTCATGATCGGAATATCATGGTATGCATCATGGTGGTGGTATGGCATAAATACATCAAGAAGTAGTCCCAACATTATCAACATTATAATTGTTGGAATCACGATTCCTGTTAAACCAAAACCTGCAGGCATTAGTCTCCACTACAATCGCCATAGTTAGGATCCATGAGAGGCAGTTAGTCCATGTCGCGAAACACACAGGGAGCGTTGAACCCAATGTCCAACAATGTCCCCCTCAATGCGAGCCAGGTGAGTTTTGAACTCGAGACCTGTTGCTCTGATACCAATTGTTGGAATCACGATTCCCGTTAAACCAAAACCCGCAGGCATTAGTCTCCACTACAATCGCCATAGTTAGGATCCACGAGAGGCAGTTAGTCCATGTCGCGAAACACATAAGGAGCGTTGAACCCAATGTCCAACAATAATATGTGTGGATTAAGTTCTGGTTGCTCTAATTAGTGCAAAGTATCTTCTGGTTTCAAATGCTGGAGAATGTCGAGTTGCTTTATCAAAGCATGGAAATAAGTCTAGCACATATCACTATCATCAAGCAGCAAGGGGAAAAAGAACAAAAATTTCTATGGTGACATGCATTCCAACATTCTCATGAGTTGTGATAGCATTAGTATGTTGTGTATATTCATTTAATAACAAAAGAACTCAATGAATGATGCTTATACTGAACTCAAAGAGGAGCTACTCTAGGAAATACCCAAGCATTATTAGTGGAGCAACGTTGGTATTGGAGCAAGCATTACTGATGTGTTGAGCTTGCGTTGAAGTTGGGCATGTTTTTGTTTTGGAGGTAAGCAGATAAATGAATGATAAAACTGGGAACAATCTGTCTTGGAGACTCTGATTAAATAAATTGAAAAGGTCTTCCTGAAACACATTGTGATAAAAACAATTGATTGATCCCGCATCTCCACCAGTACAAAAGGTTAATGATGCCAGAATCAGATTCTGTATATTGTTGATTGTTGTTGAGAACAATGGAGAGCTCAATGCAAATAACTAACAGTATGAAGGGTATCGTAACTATGGCTGTCTGTGCGAGCCGAAGTGAAATTACCGCATGGATTATCAATGGGTATCATATTATCTCGTGGCCTTGGATGCATAGAAACTTTTGGTATAACTGTATATCGCTGATTAGGAGATCATTTCCATTGTTAAAAAATGCTTAAAAATGAAAGTGCTCAAAAGTGTTTGCAACCTAAGCGACCGAAAAGGCCTCATCGCTGCGATTCTGGCACCATGAATGGTTCGCAAAACAGAGGTCGTATGCAGAATTTATGAAGGTTTGAAAAGCCCAGTAAACTCTAAAATAATGACATTTTGACCCAATTTGACTTTGTATACAAAATTTCAGAAAAAAGAATTATTTTTTCAAAAATATTTTTTAGATTAAGTAAGTTTTTGGCCTATGAGTGGGTTCCACGTGGCTAGCCCGGAGGTTGCCTTGTGGCCAGCCCAGAGGCTGCCATGTGGCCAGCCTAGAGGCTGACACGTGGCCCTAGGCCAGAGGTCAAAAGGTGTTGTAATTTCTTTTTTGGAGGCTATGGGGTTCGAACGCGGGACCTTCCCACACGCAGTGCAGGCGCCTGACCGCTCGGGCTACCTGGTAGTTCTTACCCGTATACAAGTTCACATAAATTTATTGTTTATGGTTTTATGCGGTAAGGGCTTGGGAGGCGAGCCCCGAAGGGCCAACCCCCCCTCCATATGACCATACGCCCGTAACCATGACCTGCACAATTCGACGACTTCGTAACTGTCTCCAGTCAGGGTTATACGATGTCACATGACGAGTTAAATGAAATTCAATGCCACAGTTTGTAGGTTTCCATCAGGGTTTAGAACCGTTAACGTCACCTGTTCATATGCAGAATTTAAGTGCAACTATTGAGGTTAAGGGTTATGGAACCGTGATACACAAGGTTCCAAACCTCAAACGACGGAGTATGAAACCGCGCGGAAAATCCGGTTACATGCCGAAGGTTAACCATTAATGTTATGGTTAGCTCCAGTGGTTTAATTTGCGTGCCCACCAAAACTGGCGGAAACCATTAATTTAAATTGCAGATAACTCAAGTCCTCCACAATTAGTGGAGTTTTTTAAGGGACATTGGGAAAATTACTGTTTAGGTCATAAATCTTGGAGATTTCGACCATTTTTGATGAATGAATAGTCATTTTTGGCTAATTTCGACATTTTGAACACATTGGAAGAGGTTTCAAAGCCATCATGGATCATATTGTGTAGGTTTTTCTTCAGGAGAGGTCAAGGAGCCACCAAGGCCACTAGGGTGTTTTCAGTGTTTTGAGCATCCATTCTTTGTTTTCTACAAATGAATAGTCATTCCTGACTAATTCAAGCATTCTAAAGATTTTTTTACAAAGAGAACAACCATTTGATTCTTTTATTCACATGTACTTACCATTTTTGAGCAATAAGATATGAGGGACATGCCATTGGGAGCTGGACCAACAGATGTAGCCCAGGAGGGATGAAATGCTTCATCAAATTTGCTGAGTATTATTACATGTGATTTTTATTTATCTGTTATATACTATTGTACAATGTTATACAAGCAATTTACATGCCTTTACCTCACATAAAAATCTGTTTAACTAAGTTAAAACCATTTGTTTCACCTGCAAACTTCAGTGAACCTTATGCACACAATTTAATTACTATTTGGATACTTAGCACATCAAAACTAATACATTCCTTTCAGATCAAGATGGTATCAGAGCTTGGGTAAAGCTTGGGTTAATATTGAGTTAAGCTAGAGTATTTTCTCTGTTTAATCTTTGTGCAAAGGATTTGTTTAACAATTTGCAAGAGTTTTAATGCTTACTAGGCTGAAGCTTAAGAGAGGAGAAGGTCAATTGGTGAAAGTTCAAAGTAATCCTCAGCCAAGGAGAGAAAGAGAGCCATTATCTCCACCTTCAATTTCACCTCAAAGAGAAGCAGAAGAAGCCATAAGCATGACTTCAAGGGAGGAAGAAACTCATGAAGAAGTTAATCCCAAAGAGGAAGAAAGAGTGTTTAGGAAAGCATTCCTTGACTTGACTGAAATGGTGAGAGTTATTTATCAAGAAAGAAATGAAAGAATAGAAGGAGAAGGATCCAAACTTCATAAGGAATATCATGGATCGTCAAGAGGCCATAATGATGAAGATAAATCCAAGAAGCGTAATGGAGGAAATGGAGATAGTGGAAAGTTTCCATCATCACCCTCACCCTCATCTTCATCAACCTCTACTTCAACCTTCAATACATCAGCCATACAAGTCAAATAACACTGGTAAAAATAATTTTCTAAAAATTGATGTTAAGTTTGAATTGCCAATGTTTGATGGTGAAGTTAATGCAGAAAAGCTAGATAATTGGATTAGGGAATTAGAGGTCTATTTGAGAATTCAAAAATTTCATGATGATGACACCAAAATCCAACTAGCTTCATTGAGAATGGAAGGTGCAACACTTGTTTGGTAGGAAGCCAAGACAAAGGAGGAGATCAAGAAATAGGGTAAGACTATTTTATCATGGACTGATTTCATTTATGCAATAAAACAATAGTTTTATCCATTAGCTCACATGAAGAAAGCCATTATGAAATGGAAAAATTTTAAACAATTGAAAGGAAAAAATGTACAGGTGTATACTCAAGAATTTAGAAGAAGAGTTCTTTTACTAGGAGTATATTTGCATAGCCAAGACACTTTTCTCAAGTATATAGGAGGTTTACATACCTACCTAAGACATAGAATTCTCATGTTTAACCCTACAAGCCTAGATGAGATTCGTGTTCAAGCCACACATTTAGAGGCAAGGGGAAAACAAAATTTAGATGGGAATGAGGAAAATGAGTTTAAAGGAAAATGGAAGAAAAAGAGAAATGCAAATAATAGAAAAAGAGAAGGGAATTTTTTTTTGCAAACACTGTTATAAAACTAGCCATGATGAGGACCATTGTTGGAAACTTCATCCAGAGTTGAAACTAGAAAGTTTTAAAGCCAAAGAGAAAGCCAAGGAGAAAGGCAGGGCAATTGCAATAGCTGAACAAGACCTAGGGTCAGATTCAAGAGATGAAACAAAAATCATAGCTATGGGACTAAAGAACATAAAGGGGAAAGAGAATGAAAATAAAACCAGTTCTAGTATTTCTAACTGTCACATACAAGCTCCAAGTGAAGAAAAGAGAATTGAACTGTTTCATGTGAGGTCATTTCCAAACATACCAAGGTTGACACATTGTTTGACAGTGGGTCACAAGAGAATTTAATATCTGAATACTTGGTAAAGAAACTTAATCTTGAGACCATTCCACATCCAAAACCATATCCACTTGGTTGGATTTGTAAGGATGTAAATTTATAGGTTTCAAAGAAGTGCATGTTGCGCTTTGCAATAACTGCACATTTCATTGACAGAGTTGAATTAGATGTTGTTCCGCTTGATATAATAGATATCGTGTTGGGAAGTCCTTACTTGTATGAGAGGAAAGCTATTTTCCATCGCCATGAGAACAAATACCATTTATTCAAAGATGGCAAGGAGTACATTGTGAGAGCTCATCGTAAAAAACTAGAATCTTCTTTAGTTAATGCAGGACAAATGAAGAGGCTTGTCAATGCAAGTCAAAACTTGAAATTGATGATGATTAAACAAAGAGAAGTTTTACATAATCCTTTTCATGTAAATGCTGATATATGTAATGAGCTGTTTCAGTTTGAAAGCAGGTTATCTTTGAAAGAAGATGACAAGCAGTTGCAACAATCAACTTTGGTACTGAATGGTGCTGAAAACAAAGTGTCAGTGCAAGAAGTTGCAAAGGTTAAAGAGAGGGCAAAGCAACTTAGAAAAAAAGGCACAAGATTCAGCAATGATCATTGTTGGTTTCAGAAAGGCATGGTACTATGGCAAAGAAACTTGGTCAGGAATCGACACAAGTTCAAGGCTAATTCAACAAAAAATCGCCATAAGGATAGGATGCAAGGTGAGATTAATTTCAAGTTTCCTTTGATTAAAGACCAATGTAGAAACAAGATGTTTACTACAAAGTTAAGTTGCTGTTCTACAAGTTTCGAAAATGTGCAGCATGACAATGTCAAAGTCAACAATGGTTGGTCAACAAAATCAAGGAAAAATTTGTCGTTTCATGAAAAGCTCCAATTAATGAAACTAGGGAAATTTCAGTGGATTAATATTGGAAGAGTGGGGACACAGTCTCCTCATCTTCATGTTCAGTATTCCAGAGAGCTTTTGGGGTCCAAAAGCTTCCCAGTGGGGAGGTGTGATAAGGAGATCACGTCCATTGTTCAAAAATGCTCAAAAATGAAAGTGCTCAAAAGTGTTTGAAACCTGAGTGACCGAAAAGGTCTCGTCACTGCAATTCTGTTGCTGTGAATGGTTCGCAAAACAGAGGTCGTATGCAGAAGTTATGAAGGTTTGAAAAGCCCAGTAAACTCCAAAAAAATGACATTTTGACCCAATTTGACTTTGTATAAAAAATTTCAAAAAAAAAATATATATTTTCAAAAATGTTTTTTATATTAAGTTTTTCGAGCCAATGAGTAGGTGCCACATGGCCCCAGGCCGGAGGTCGAAAGGTGTTGTAATTTTTGTGTGTGGAGAATATGGGGTTCAAACGCAAGACCTTCCCGCACGTAGCGCACGCGCCCGACCGCTCGGGCTACCAGGTAGTTCTTACCCATATACACGTTCACATAACTTTATTGTTTATGGTTTTATGCGGTAAGGACTTGGGAGGCCAGCCCCGAAGGGCCAGCACCCCCAACAACCCCACCCCCCCCCCCCCCCTCCGTACGACCATACACCCATAACCATCATGACCTTTACAAAATGGTGGCTTCATAACTGTCTGCAGTCAGGGTTCTACGGTGTCACATGGCAAGTTAAATGAAATTCAATGCCACATTTTACAGGTTTCCGCCAGGGTTTAGAACCGTTAATGTCACCTGTTCATATGCAGAAGTTAAGTGCGACGATTAAGGTTAAGGGTTATGGAACCATGATGCAGAGGGTTCCAACCCTCAAACGACGGAGTATGAAACCGTGTGGAAAATACGGTCACATGCCGAAGGTTAACCATTAATGTTATGGTTAGTGCTAGCAGTTTAACTAGCGCACCCACTAAAACTGGCAGAAACCACTAATTTAAACTGCAGATAACTCAAGTCCTCCACAATTAGTGGAGTTTTTTAAGGAACATTGGGCAAATGACTCTTTGGGTCATAACTCATGGATATTTCGACCATTTTTTATGAATGAATAGTCATTTTTGGCTAATTTCAACATTTGAACACATTGGAAGAGGTTTCAGAGCCATCAGAGGTCATATTGTACAGGTTTTGCTTCAGGAGAGGTCAAGGAGCCACTAGGGCCACTAGGGTGTTTTCAGTGTTTTGAGCATCCATTATCTGTTTTCTGCAAATGAATAGTCATTCCTGACTAATTCAAGCATTCTGAATTTGTTTTTATAGAGAGCACAACCATTTTAGGCTTTTATTAACACGTACTTACCATTTTTGAGCAATAAGATATGAGGGACATGCCATTGGGAGCTGGACCAACATATGTAGCCAAGGAGGGGTGAACTTCTTCATCAAATTTGCTGATTATTGTTACATGTGATGTTTATTTCTATGTTATATACTGCTGCACAGTGTTATACAAGTAATTTACATGCTTTTACCTCACATAAAAATATGTTGAACTAAGTTAAAACCATTTGTTTCACCTGCAAAATTCAGTGAACCTTATGCACACAATTTAATTACTATTTGGATACTTAGCACATCAAAACTAATACATTCCATTCAAATCAACCACATATATCATATATATAAAGCTATAACCATTAGTATTCCTTAAGTATGTGTTACACCTAAAAGTTATGTAATAGTGGTATGTGGGTGAATTTGAGAATCCCTTATAAGAAAGTATGAGTGGCTGGCCTATGAACCAAGTTCTGTGCAAAGACATCCTTGAATTTGCAACAAAATCACTGTGTAATCTGGTAGTAAAGGTGAATCATGGCTGCAAAAGATATATTGGCATCATCATATTTGAACAGACGTGTATTGCAGAAGAAGACATATTCCATCTACAATCTTCCTCAACAGATATGTATCTCAGATCAAGATCATAATATAGACTGAAGTATATTTGGAACGAAATTTATATATCGTATGGAGCATTCTCAGTATTTTAGTATTATTCTAATGATGTATTTATGATTATATAGGTTTGGTACAATTTGTTCTATGGAGTGTCCTTATCATCACTTTCAGCACTATACAAGAGCAAGGAGTCTGTGCTTTGGGATGGTATCATCTCACTGTGTATATACATACAAGTTCAATGATTACCAAAGTGTTCTCCCAACAATGCTTATACACCAAATGGAGCAGGAGTCCTAGCCAGGTATGTGGATAGAATGAAGAATTCTTATGCATAACTCTAATAAGGTAATGATGGAAAATACACTGGAAAAAGTTGTAACCCTTTTCCATTGATGTCAAAGGGGGAGGAAAAGCAAGCAGAGAAAGATAAACACTTCTCAAAATGAAAGGGGTAGGAAGTGTTGCCATCAATGCCAAAGGGGGAGACTGTTGGAAATATTGTCATTGATGGCAAAGGAGAAAGGCAGAGGAGCAACAAAGATGCATGGATCAACACCAGAATCATCAGTAAGTCAAAGGAGTAGAGAGGAGCAGTAAAAACGCAAGGAGCATCATTAAAATATTTATCAAGGAGTAAAGGTAGCAAAGGCAGCAAAGGCAACAAGCTTGGGTCAAGTCGTGAATGTATTGAATCAAGTCGTGAACATGCTGGGTTGAGTCATGCATGAGTGGGCAGAGTCGTGAACGTGCTAAGAGAAGTAATGAACACATTCAGCAAATGGAGCAAGTTGTGAATGAGCAGGTCAAGTTGGGCATGTATCACATGCAGTTCTGCGGGCAAAGTCGAGTAATTTCCAAAAGGAAAGAGTTTAGAATAGTGTTCAGAGGGCCTAATCACATATCACAAATCGCAAATTGAAAGCGGAAGGAGTATCACCAAATAGCAGAGACACAACAATTTCAAAATGCGAAGTATGAGAGATGATGTGGCATCTGATGTGGACCTGACCCCACAAATCACAAATAAATCTTAATATGCATGTTGAGATGGACGGTCAAAATCTTATCGCAGAAATAAAGGTTGAGAGATGGATGGTTAAGATCAAATCGCAGTATTGAAGTGTAGGATGGACGGACAAGATCGTTCCACAGAGTGAAGCGGAGATTGACGATCAAGATCATATCACGAACATAAAGTAGGAGAACGAACGATCCAGGTTATATCGCATTCGGCCATAATATTTTTAGCGCACATTGATATCAGTGATTTTTATTTTTATATGTTAAGTTATCACAAGTTAATTGTTTTAAGTTGCGATGCGATGCAATCGCATATCATATATGATAAGATGAACCTTATTAGTGCTATGAGCTAAATCTTGTGACATGCGATAAGGGGTGGATGCGATGTAGTTTCAAAGTTAAATTGTGAAGGATTTCAAATCTAGAATAAGGCCTTTTTGTGAAGAAATCGCATCGGATCTGGAAGCGGTGAATATAGCGTAGAACCACCAAGAATTCTGAGATGCGATACGAGGAGTAGACGCGATATAGTTCAAAGCTAAAATCTAAAGGAATTGAAGTCTGGCTGTGGGACCCAATCACATATCACACATCATAAGCTCAGGAAGATAAGCACTCAAGAATCATGTTAAAATACCAAAGTGTGAAGTGCAATAAGAGTACCATATGGGATGTAGTTTCAAAGAAAAATTCTAAAGGATTTCAAATTTGAAGGTATAAGGTTTCCCTTTAAGAAATCACATCAGGGTTTGGAAGAGATATGCATAACAAGAAACACATGAGAACGCCAAAGTGCGATAATGAAGCGGACGTGATGTAGGTCAATGCTGAAGCCTAAAGGATTTCAAGTTCGGGAGTATGGGTTTTCCATTTTTTAAATCACATCGGAGAGAAAAGGAGGATTATAACGTAAAACAAAGTCTGAACGCAACAGAAGGAGACTCAGGTAAGTGAACCGACACAGAGTAAAGGAGCAGGTGAAGGATAAACGTTTTGGGCACGAGCAGAAGAGGTAGAGTCAGGAAAAAGGAGCATATGGTGGCACTGTTGGAAAAGCAACAGCTGGGTCGAGTCGGGCCAAAAAGATAATTATGCAAAACTGTGTTGAATGTAACAACAGAAACATAAAAGACTCTGACAGCAACAGAAAAATACAAATGCACAGCGAGCAAAGAGCTGAGAGGTCTGAGTGAATATTGTTTTAAATGTAAATGTGTTAATTAATTTTTTATTGTTTGTGATGCAAAGGAAAGTCTCCATAGGCATATGAAAAATTTCATGAGTGTTGTAATGATTATTTATGATGTAATAACCGAAACTGAAGAATGAGGACTCGAATTGGTGGAAGGCATAGGGTGAGGCCTGATCACTTCATATTCCCTGTAGAATGCAAAAAGTCAGGGAGTTATCTGTATAAGAGATGTAATATCAGTGTGGATAAATAAGTGAGAAAGCTGCAGAATGGAAGATAGTGGAAGAATGTAAGAGAGCATCAGAAGGTTGGGGAGTGGAAGAATAAGAGAGGGTTGATAGAGATGTTGTGCATATCAGGAGCTGATATGAAGTAGATATGAAGGCTGAAGAGGTAGCAGTGGAGAAGGAGTATAACAGAGCTGATATCCAGGTAAATCAACATTTTAGTTTCATGTTGAGGGAGGGGATTGTAGTCTCCTTTCAAGTTTTAGCTTGATAAATTTCCAGTTGGATCTAGGTGAGGTAGGAGCCTCATGTAGGTTGTAGCCTGCAGAAAATTTATGGGAGTTGGTGCTTCCTTGCAAGTTGTAGCTTGCAAAAGTTGAGGTAGGAGCCTCCTGTAGGTTGTAGACTACAGAAAAATTATGGGAGTTGGTGCTTCCTTGCAAGTTGTAGCTTGCAGAAGTTGAGGTAGGAGCCTCCTGTGGGTTGTAGCCTGCAAAAAATACATGGGAGTTGGTGCTTCCGTTTCAATTTGTAGCTTGATAGATGTTCAGTTGGAGTTGGGTGAGGTAGGAGCCTCCTGTGGGTTGTAGCCTGCAGAAAATAGATGGGAGTTGGAGCTTCCTTGCAAGTTGTAGCTTGCAGAATTTGAGGTAGTAGACTCCTGTAGGTTGGAGCCTACAGAAATCAGTGATGAGAGGGATTTGGAGCTTGTCTTTGCACCACAACAATAATAATATGTGGTTTTCTCCCTTATGGGTTTCCACTTATATTTGCTGTCTATGTGCTTGATGACTATGTGTTGATGTGATGTATTATTTTGCTTAATTACTTGCTGTCAACACATTCATGCTGATTCATTATGTATTAAGATGCTTATAAAATGAAGTAGTTAATGAGTTGAATGAAAAGAGTATTAATGACC
>CM076576.1:791312825-791362724 GCA_034641835.2 Pinus albicaulis | reverse complement strand
GAAATGTATTAAACTGATTCACCCCCCTCTCAGTGTAGCTAAGGGTTCACCAATTTCTCTTCAATATTCTAAAATAACATTTTCCATTTTACAAATATTTTAATTAAGTATTTAAAAATAAAAATAAGCATCATTTTTCTCTCTTGAGTATTGTTTTGTTTATTTTGTTGATCTAAATCTCCCGTCCTGAATTCTATCCTCTTAATGTAAATGAACACTTAACTACGTATTGAAAGAGAGATACTTGTTCTCCTTCGACTCTTTACCTTGCCGTGTAACATTAGTTTTAGAATGTTATTTGGAAAATTTAGTGATTATAAAGAAATCATATCAAGAAAATATTGTAATTATAATTTTTTTTATTGTTAATTTTATATATATATATAATTTTGTATTAATTTTAAATAAAAAATTATATAAAATAAGCAATATTTAAATTAAGAAAAAAATTAAGTTAAGTAACAAATAAAATAAAAGTTTATATGTGATTACTTTTCAATCTGTTTTCTATTTAATAGATGAAAAGGAAAATGCTAGTTAATTGAAAACTAAAAAATAATCAACTATAAAAAAAAATTAGTACAATTAACTTAATATACTTAACATTAGTGAAGAATCGTACCTAAAACTTTATTGGATTAATGAAATTCAAATACCAATACAACATCATAACGTATCTTTGCTTTAAAAAAAAATATTACAACTAAAAAGATTGCCTATTATTAAAAAAAAATCAGTGCAACTAACCAAACGTACCTAATGTTGATGGAGAATCGTACACAACTTTATTGCGATCAATAAAATTCAAACACCAACACAACATCATGACATATCTTACCTAAAAAGAATATTAACTACTAATTTTTTTTAATTATTAATATATATTTTTTATATTTTAAAATAAATCAAACGGATGGGGTATGAGCTATGGACACAAGTAGCCAATGTGAATGACAAGATTTGCCATTTATATATGAGACTAGAATTGCTATTTATACCAGACTTTCTTATCAAAACTTCCAAATTGGGTGAAAGCTCTTATCAACTTTCTATTCAAAAATTTCAGCCGTGAACTCGACTCACCATCAATCTTGGTTGTCCTTCGTTGAGTGATTTGTTTGGATTTAATTGATTTGCTCACAACTTTTCAAGTAAGGGGACAAATTAGACCTCATTCCATTACATACCCAGTTGGATATTTTGACGGAGTTGCACAAAATAATTCATGTGGTTGTGGTGTTTGATTTATGATGGATACACACTGCCATTATAAGATTTACTGGAATGGATACACACTGCCTGTGGTTGTGGTGCTTTTTATGTCTAGTCGCTTGGCCTCATTATCTTACATGTAACTTTGTGCAAACTTCTGTACTTTTTCAAAATTTTTGATTATTGCCTCTGTTTGTATTTTTTGGATTATAATGATTGAACTCAGTATCCCCATGAGATACATTTAAATTTTTGTTCATTTAACAAGAAGTAAAATTAATATACCCTCCCACCCATCCAAGTTGTATACATTTTTAACTGGCAGGATTGTGAAACTTTGCGTTGAATTTTTCTGCAAAACTTTCCCAGAATTCTTAGTGTAATGAGGTTGTGAACGTTGTGCGCTGGGCCGAAGCATAATATTGATATTAGATTTTTATGTATCGTAAAATTATTTTATGACAGATGGAGAGAATATTACGTTCCAGTCCAGTTTGCAGATTATGAGTCTGACACCGTTCCAGATCAAAATTTCAAACACTACGCCATTTCATTATCTTCTACTGTCTTACTTGCATATAGTACCATATATAATTACATTACCAGCCTTGTCTTTCTTTTCCATCAGTGGGATTATAATATTTAACAGGCAACATGATTCAAAAAGCTGCAAACTAAAATGCTTTCGATGCCGATATATAGTTGTTTAAATTTGTTTAAAAGTTAAAACTTAAAGATAATCAAGGAATTACCTGGTATACATACATGTCAGATTGCCATGTGCAATTGACGTAAAATTCAATGGTAATGTATATTTATTTGAATGTATATTTTTTTAATTGGGTGATAATGTTGGGTAAGATGGGAAATTCTTTAAAGGTTTATAGTGTTATTTTCTTTGTTGTTTAAAAATGCTTTAAAATAAATTTTGGGTTGTGGAATTTTTTTTTTGTATATTCAAATTTAACAAATTGAAGCGTTAAAATTAACAATTTCAATAATTATTATTTTTATTAAAATTTAGATAAATATTAAAAATTCAATGGTTAGATTACGTTTATTTTATAAAATATAAATAAAATATACCAAAAAAAATATAAGATAAAAATTGTTAATATTAGGAATATATTTATAAAAAATAAAAGTTGTTAATAATTAGAATATATTTATAAAAAATAAAAATTGCTAATAATTAGAATATATTTATTTGATAGTCTACATAAAATGTATTGGAATTTTTTTTATGAGGTTTTTAAATTTTACAAATTACAAATTATAAATTTACAATTTCAACAAATTTATATATAAAAAATAAATCTAGATTACATTTACATTTATATATATATTAATTAGGAAAGTGTATTATAACTCAATTGTCAAATCAGAAAAGAGGACTCATCATTATTATTCCATATCACTACTTTTCAAAATCATTCCACATCACTACTTTTCAAAATCGGGTGTTTTTTTTGCTACCTCAAAAAAGTAGGTACCAGTTCAGTTACCTATTTGATCGGTAACTATGTTCATTGACTTCAACTTGTTTTTCTCGAGGTTTGGCAAGCCTTTCTTATGCTTCAATCAACCTATTTTATCTTCCTTGCAACTTGTAATCTCTTCCCTCAGACTCCTCAATTT
Organism: Pinus albicaulis; assembly: GCA_034641835.2. Taxonomy (NCBI): domain Eukaryota; kingdom Viridiplantae; phylum Streptophyta; class Pinopsida; order Pinales; family Pinaceae; genus Pinus; species Pinus albicaulis. The sequence goes on along the minus strand of CM076576.1, from coordinate 791,359,874 downwards.
ATCTACTAGATGGGGAGTATATTCCTCTCCTTACTGCTCAACTGACTTTTCCCATTCCATTGATTTCACATCAGGCCTGTACATAGAGTCATGTGAAATATAATCCACCATTCTGCTTTTCATATTTGGCCTTCTATATCTTGTAAACATACCATGCTATATAAACAAAATAGAAGACATAATCAAAATCATACCTCAATGTATCTCAGGGGAGGTTATTGCATCTACACAAGTCAATCCATATAAGCATAATATATATAGTAATAAAAACAACATATCAACATCAAAGTGCATGCATGATAATAATACAAAACTATAGCAACAACTACATGCATGATAACCATAACCATTTCCATGTACCCCAAGGTCCAATACTGTAAACCTCACTTCGATACCACTCTATGACACCGGCAACAGAGAAAGGTTTATAGGGAAAAAATCGCTTTGATACCACCCACCCCACATTTACCTTTTTTTATAAGATCTCCAAGGTAAACATGATATGGGAGTTACTATGACATGACCCAATCTCCAAGTTCAAAGAAGCGGGATTTATAAACAAGAACTTACTGATAAATCTCAGGAATACCAGATAACCCAGATGTCAACCAACAACCTCTAGTGATAAAACCTTGAGCCAAAAATTATTTTTAACTAAGAACACAGCCCAGTCGCACTCATGCTAAGTTGTGCATGCTGCTAGAAAGCTCTAAGGACACACACAAGCCTTCCTCCATGCGGTTGCAGCCGGAAAATCCTAAAATTATGCATGCAACCATGAAATCAGTGCCACATTTTCAAGGCCATTGCCCAGAAGTTCCCAAAAATTTCCAGAATCAATTATAAGATAATCACAAGTCTACGCAAGCTATACTAGGCTCAGATTTTTCCCAAACATACTAAACATATGATAAGTGTTTCGTTAAACATATGGTAAATATAGTAGCTATAGGTCATGAATGCATATTTGATTAATGTCTTATTCTCTTCACCAAAGAATCATCAAGAAGGCTCACTGCCCTCTCAAGCTAGCTGCAACAACACTTGTTATCCCTTGAATTCATATAACCATACAATAACTTATCGAATCATAAGTAAGATCCATAAAAATAGTACGTCATTTAACAATGTCTATAACCAACATTTAATCAGAATGCAACCATGATAAAATAGTCATAAAATCAACAAAATAACCAATACATGTGCTCATTATTCTCAGTAGGAATTGATAAATAAATACATATGAAAATGCCAACCAAGTCAAGGACTTCCACGTACCACCTGAGCATATATTGGGCTTAACAAAATCTTTCTTTCAACCAATCACCCCCATGCCATATTCCAAGCATGAATGTGGGATCTCATGGGATAAACAAAAAAAAAAACAACCAGGGAATCCAAAAGCTAAACAGCCTCAATGCTCAACCGCAGTGATTTCACCAAAATCGGTCCAGAAATCACTAAGCCAACACAAGCTTAGATCCCTAAGATTTTATTCACCATACCTAGAGGAATTTTCCTATCTACACCCACCTGTTAAGGACTTCCCGGAGAAAACCATCTCCACCCCCAACCCTTGGGATTTTCCCGAGACCAGCTCACTTGGATCCAAAATATTTCAGCAATCCAAAGCTCAACCAATAAGGATTCCCATCACACCATGGTTCTCTAGGTAATGGATATGCAAGGTTGAAACCACTATCAATCCAAACAAAACCCATTCCAACCAAATAATAAAATTCATGTACCATGCATTCACATCCCAACAAGGAAATTGCACATGCAACTCGTTACTTGCAAAATATTCCTGTTGTAGTTGTTGTTCCAACTTTCTCCTTATGCTCCCTTGCTTGCTTGTGTCCAAGTGCTCTCCCTCTCCTCTTGGAGTTCGATTTCTGAAACTGATCAAACGCTGAGCAAAAGTTGTCAATCATTTCTGTTATGCCTTATTATTATTGATTTCTAATGTCTCTTCCCTTCCTATTCCTTTTTCTTCATTTTCCCTTATTTTCTCTCTAATTTCCCTTGCATGCATAGTCTTGTCTCTTCATATTCCTTTATTTCTCGAATTGGTTTCTATTTATTTCCTTTTTCCTTTGCTAATGCCAATGCCAATTTCCATAGGCATTAATCAACCACAAGTGATACCCACTATAATGTTTTCCCTTCTATTCAGCCTGGATTACGTGTCCCATGACCTTGGTTTATTTTTGCGTTTTTACATGGAAATATAACCCGGGGTTGTTACACATTCAGCAACTGAAAGAGAAAGAAATGACCAAAATCTTCCATATAAAGATATAAGTCAAGAAGACAAATATTGATGCGTTGTTTGACTTAGGATCGTAGGAAAATATCATTATAAGAGAGATGATCAAGAAGTTAGGGTTGGAATTTCATGATCATCTAAACCCATTTCCGCTTGGATGGGTAAATAATGATGTAGAGTTGAAGGTAAAAAAACAATGCAAAATTAGATTTGCCACTAATGTTGATTTTATTGATGAAGTAGAACTAGATGTGGTTCCTCTTGATGTATGTGGAGTTTTTTTTGGAAGTTCCTACATGTACATGTGATATGTAATATTCATGTAGAGTGTCAACGAATATCGACTTGTTAAGGATGAAAAATCATTCACCATCAATGCACACAAGGGAAAGTAAAAAAAAATTGGTTTTAAGTGCCAACCAAGCCAAGAAATTGATCAATTCCAACAAGAAATACTTTTTTTTGGTTTTCAGACAAAAGCAGTCTATAGAAGAGTCAGTAAGAGGAAAAGAATCCCTGAACGAGTGTACTAAGAAACAAAAACAAAAACTGGAAGAGTTGCTAGAGTCATACATGGGTGTGTTCTGGGAGCCTAAAGGGTTACCACCTAAGAGGAAAATGGAGCATGAGATCCAACTATTACCAGGATCGCCATTGCCAAACATTGGGTTGTATAGTTAGTTTGTTATAGAAGAAAGCGAGGTGAAGAAATATTTGCATCGAATATTGGAATAGGGTGTCATTTGACTAAGTACATCACCATGTGCATCAACCATCATCATTGTGCCAAATAAGGATGGAACTGAAGGATGTGTATAGATTACAAGGTGTTAAACAAAATCACACTCAAGAATAGGTACTCCTTGCCTAAGATAGATGATCTACTGGACCAATTGTAGCAAGCCAAATACTTCACCAAGTTGGACTTAAAGTTTGGATATCACCAGGTTCAAGTCAAGGAATTAGATACTTGGAAGACCGCTTTTAAAACTAGGCAAGGTTTTTATAAGTGGTTATTCATGCCATTTTTCCTATGCAATGCGCCAACAATGTTTATGAGAATAATGAATGATTACTGCATCCTTTTATAGGTTCATTTGTTATTGTCTATTTGGATGATATACTGGAATATAGTTCTACTTGGGAGGAGCACATCCCACATTTGATGTAGGTGCTAGAGACATTAAATAAGCACCAACTACTGGAAAATATCAAGAAGTGTGAGTTTCACAACAATATTTGGTGTATCTGGGGTATGTGATAGGTGGAGGAGACATGAAGATAGTTCTTTCCAAGATGGAGGCCATCATGAAATGGTCGATGCCTACTATGTTTTTGAGGTCGGGAGTTCCATTGGGGAAGCACAATAAATGACGAAATTCATAGCCTATTTTTTAGGAGAAACAACACCACTCCACACCATAACAACATGTGGCAAGAGTTTCTAGTGGGGAAATTTCCAGTAGAGGGATTTTGAGGAGCTAAAGAAGAAGACCGGTCAAACACCAGTTTTGGCATTACCAAAGTTGCAACAACCCTTTTAAGCGGAGACACATTGGAGTGAGTATGCTATGGGAGTTTTTTTTGATGGATGGAGGAAGGCATGTATGCTCCCATTATGAAGTGTTTCATGGGGAAATTCTCAACTACTGTGTCTATGATAAGGAGCTCTATTTCATGGTGCAAGTTGTGAAGAAGTGGAAGCACTATCTGATGGGTAAGGAGACAATTATCCACACAGATCACCAAAAAATCCATATTTATAGGCCCAAAGTAAGCTACAACAGGCCAGGCATTACAAGCAGATGGGGTTTCTACAATACTTTCATTTGGTGATAACGCACAATAAAGGAAGCACAAACAAGTTGGCCGACATGATTTCAAGGCAGCCCACACCAAAGATCATAGCTTTGGGAACCCTCATGCACATGGATCCATTCACTCATGATGCATATATAGAAGCATATTCAGAGGACGAGGACTTCAAGGAGGTGTTTCAAGAATCGCAAAGTCATATTCATGTGCAAAATGGTGACAAAATTGTTGACTATGATCTCCAAGATGGGTTACTCTACAAGCTAGATAAGATATATGTTTCTAAAGGTGAGAAAATACAGTTGATAAGAGAGACTCATACCTCCAAGGTTTTAGGGCACTTTGGTGTAGGGAAGATCGTCCCCAACTTGCAGAGGTTTGTGTATTGGCCCAAGATGCAAGAGCATGTAAGACGATGCATTCTTTGTTGTACCAACAAGTCTATAAACATGATACAAGGTATATACCATCCTTAATTATACCCACTTATCCTTGGGAAATAATTTCTATGGACTTTGTGGGAGGTTTACCAACAACCAAGAAGGGATATGACTACTTGTTCATGGTAGTTGGCAGGTTCAACAAGATGTGTTTTTAGATGCCTAGTAAAAATACCATTAGCAGGAAAGAAGCAAAAAACTTGTTCTTTGGACAAGTTTAGGTGCGCTTTGCGATACCAAGGAGCATGGTTTCAAATAGGGATACAATAATTCTCAGTGCATTATAGACTACATTGTGGGAGAAAATGGACACGGAGTTGAAGAGATCTACAACATTCCATCCAAAAACAGATAAGCAGACAATAGTAGTCAACATGACTTTGGTGCAACTTCTGAGGGGACACAACCAGAAACATCCAAAGACCCGAGATAAAAATCCGGTATATATACAACATTTTTACAACAAATAAATCCACATTTCTATAGGAAAGTCCCCATTTGAAGATTGTTTTAGGTATTTTCCACCTTCACCTGTGGACATTGCATATGGGTAGCAAGGAGGAGTGAGGGAAGATCTTACATGAGATGCTTGAGGTCTAAAATTTAATAAAGAAGATTAGGAAGATCCATATACAAGTTTAAGAGACACTGCAGAAGTCATGGGAGAAATATAAGGCTAGGCATGATCAACATAGAACATAGAAATCATTCAAGGTGGGAGACAAATTATGGCTACAGTTGAACAAGGAGAGGCTATAATGGCCTAGTAAGAAAATCAAGGCTCTGAGGTATGATCCCTTCGAGATACTGGAAAAGGTGGGTGATAATGCCTATCGACTCAGTTTAACACCATATATGCAAATTTTCTCATTTGTGAATGTAGGGAATTTGAAACTCTATGAGCATTCCATGCTAGATCAGGAAGAGGAACAAGTCCTACCTTCCATGGAGGATTTGACACTAGATGCTTAGGCATAGTTGAAAAAAGATACAGTTTTTCAAAAGAGGTGCAAAACTACAATATACGAGTAGCATGAACTTTGGTTGATTGGTTTGAAAGGATAACTTCTAGGCAAAGCTAAATGGTACATGAGAGAGAAGGTGGAGGAAAAATTTCCTCACCTCATTCAATAGAAGCTTTTGGGGACCAAAATCCTCCCAAAATGGGAAGGTTGTGATATGGATTGGATCAATATATTTTTTTTCATCCATCTCTATGTTTTTAGAGTGGAAAAAGTGGAGGAACCAACTTACGGGGCCGTTTTTACCGACGAGACCTAGTTTTGCAAAACATGGTCTGAAACCTTCCAGGAGCGTTTTGAGGCATCAAACAACATTTTTTGGGGGGCTAATTTTTATTTATTTATTATATTATATTATATTATATTATATTATATTTTTTTATTTTATTTTAATTTTTATTTTTTCGCTTGAGTGTTGTACCTTATAATTCTATTCTACACACATAAGGCTTTCCAAAGGAGTAAGAATAATGTCAACCAAAGTTTGTATGCGAAATTTATGCCACTCAAAAGTTGAACTTCCTGTTTTTCCCGACGATAATTTGAGAGGATACCACATTAGCCCCCAATATTCATGGAAAATGGGCTACCCACATAATTATGATGTAGAAGACTCCATAAGTGTCTATATTGTAACTCTGGTTAAGAGTTAAGGGAGTCAAACCTAACCACTATTAGGCTATTGGGTTGTGTTATAACAATGTTGATGATATTATTCCACTTTATGTATTGGTCTTCTCAATGTCACAAAGGTAATGTTTCTCATCCATCACTATAATGAAAAATGGTCCATCTTGGAACATTATATTGTTTTTCATCCATCTCTATGTTTTTAGAGTGGAAAATTTAGAGGAATCAACTCACGAGACCATTTTTACTAGTGAGACTTGGTTTGCCAAAACAAGGCCTGAAACCTTCTAGGATTGTTTTGAGGAATCAAATGATTCTTTTTGGGGGTAAAACTTTGATGATTTAGTTCCACACATTTTAATGTTTTTCTACACAGAAATACCTTTCCAACAACACAAGAATCTTGTCAATTGGAGTTCGTATACCAAATTTATGCCACTCAAAATTTGACCTTCCTGTTTTCACCACCATAATTCAAGGGGATGTCACGTCAGCCCCCAATATTCATGGAAAATGGGCTAGCCACGTGATTATGTTGTAGAAGACTCTAGAAGAGTCTATATTGTAACTTTGGTTAACAGTTTAGGTATTCAAACCTAACCACTAGTAGGATGTCGGGTTGTGTTATAATCGAGACACTATGAGGAAAAGGGATTCCACTCTTTCGAGTGCATTTGTTCCATAAATAAGCGAAAATATCCAAGAGGGATAGGAGCTAGAGCACACAAATATGATTTGTTCACCGTGGAAGCCCACGAGCCACATGCCATACTTCTTTGTACTCAACTATATTTCCATTCAAAGAAAGAGAGTGGAGCGACCTCACCTTCCAGCTGTGTTTTTCTTCTGAAAGGGTTTTCCATAATATATCTTGTGTCAAATGTGTGTGTGGGATTTTTATTTTGTAGTTCTCTATTTTTTGCATAATTTTAATTCGCATGCATTCACTATTAACATTAAATCTACAGATCCATAAATCTAATAAAACTGTAGCAATGTAGAATTTTAGTTTTTAAATATAATTCTATTAGATTTGTGGTGACGAACTATCTAGTGGAATATCCACGATAGTTTGTGGATCACCAAACCACATACACATGGCCTCATTATAGCCTTAGACCATCAGTTTTGGGTTTCTTATCATGCCATGATTGTGTGTGGAAATTTTATGGTTGTGAGACCGATATTCTCAGTGTCTTCTATATGTTTAACATTAAATTATACACATAGAAAACCAAGCTATTCTTCCAACTTTTTGGCATCACTCCTCTCTTGAACAATGATATTCTATGGTTGATATTAATCTTAAATGTTTGTTTTTGGTGGGACCCTCCTTAGGGGCGTTATGGAGAGGTGGGAGGGCACTTTACAATAAAAATAATATAGATATGGTGAGCATTCCATTTAAGGTAGATTGAGTCCATTATGTTTGTTATTATTAAATAAGGAAAACAAGATAGTTTTCCTCTTATAAATGTAATTTGATCTCATTAAAGAGGGTTAGTAAGTAGTTAATATTTGTTTACCATTTACATTTTTCTAGATAGTTATGATTAAAGAAGTCCTTCTTAGTAAGCACCTACAAGAGTATATTATATTCGAGATTAGTTCATTAGGAGGTTGCCTTTTGAAGAGGCAAGTGAGTATGTGTTTATCCTTAGAAAAAAAGGCATAATGTTGTTTCCCTCTGTAAGGGTATTTCAATATATGAGGTAAAAGAGAACTTCCATCTTTTCTAAATGTCTTGTTTGTTTATTCAATTTGAATAGTTAAGGATCATAACATTTTTCCTTCAAACATGCCTAATTTGTAAGATGAATAACCATATATTTACTAGGAAATCTATAAAATAAGTTAAATTTTTTTACACTATTTCTAAATATCTTCTTCAATGATTTTGTACAAAATACTTATATCAAATATCACTTTGTACAAAATACTTATATCAAATATCACATATCCAATGAAATCCATTTCTTCATTATATAATAATATAAATTATATATAAATATATTAAATATGGTCACTCTAAAATTTACTTATTTTATTTTCCCATCATTCCTCACTTATACTTGCAAATAATTTATATTATTTAACTCGCTACTAAATACATTGTTTTATGTGATTACATTACTACATAATAAACATTAACTTAAAGCTTTTGAATTGAATATATGTCATCTTTCAACAACATATATTAATATTAATATGATTTTCAACATTAAATCATAGCATTTTATAATATCATTCATTAACCTATAAACCACATCATTTTAAAATGACACTTTTCATTTAAAAATAAAATAAAATCAATTAGTAAATATTTAAATATAATAAATATAATTTTTAAATAATTAAAAAACCTTTCTACTAAATATCTAAACATAATAAACAAAAACATAATTTTTAAATTAAGACTAATCTCTCTTCAATATTTTAAAATAACATTTTCCATTTTAAAAATACTTTAATTAAATATTTAAGCATGAAAATAAACATCAATTTTCTCTCTCTTACTTCATGAGTATTGTTTTGTTGATCTAAATCTCCCGTCATGAATTCTATACTCTTGATGTAAATGAAAACTCAACTACATACTTAGAGAGAGATACTTCTCCTTCCATATGCAACTCTTAATTACCTTGCTGTGTAACATTAGTTTTAGAATCCCCGGATGCAGGTGATAGATAGTAAGCGAGGGTGCCACTGGGTAGCCATGTGGGAAGACACATGATGGCTCCACGTGACCACTCCTGGGAAGAAGCACCGTGATAAGTTTTGGTGTGAGGGCGCCATTAACTCACCCTCCGCCACCCTCTCCTCGACGTACCAGCCCTGCATTGCATTTACTCTACTCTCCATGGCCTTTAAGCCCATCACCTCGTCCCTCTTGACCTCACTTTGGCCCTCCTGCCTGCTCTCTGTGCGTCTGTCTGTTATCATCCCTCCGCCTCTGGTGCAAAGCCTCTGTTTGCCCCGGCCCCGGCCTCGTTCTGGAAGCTGTTCTCCCTCGATGCCTGCTTCGGCCCCCACCTAGTTCGGTGACTCAGCCCCCTGGACAATTATGCCTTGGCGCCACAGAATGAGGTGCAGAAGAGCTGGGGGGTGTGGCCAGCCTTCCCGTCCTCCACTGTCGCTCTTGCAGGGCCGCGACCTGAACCTTTCTATCAGATGGAACAAGCTCGATAGCACCCCCCTGTCAATTTGAATGCCTAGCTTTCTCTGCATCTCCCTGCCCCTGCTTCGCTTCCTTCCCTCTCCCACAGTAAGAAAAGGCTACACAAATCCACCATTCCTCCTGAGCCCGCTTTCATCCCGCTCAAGATGAAAGTCCTTCCAGTGCAAAGCGCCTCCAACAGAAGCAAAGACTCCAGTGATTCCACCGGCAACAGCGATGGCAGAAGCTCGGACCAGGACGCTGAAGGTAATTCGGACCAGCCCAAGCAGCTTGATGCCTCCGCGACGAATCTCGGCATCCCAGCTTTGCCATGTCCTCAGCCCTCTGGCCACGCGTTGAGCAAGGTGACGGAGGATGGGGGTTACGTGTGCAAAATCACGGAAGAGGTACCAACCTCCAGCAACAAGAATGTAGGTTTTCCTTAGGCTCAGTTTTTTCTTTCTTATCGGCATGCTCATGTTTAGGAATTGTCTTCCATGGGATACATGTTTTATTTTGAAAAATAATTATGTTGGTTTCCCGCTATGGGCAACAGTCACTCTCTGGTTTCTAAGGACTAGTTTCCCCAACAGGGGCAGTCCAACTCTTGATGGAAAATTCTTGAAACTTCCCTCTGGATTGGACTTCAAATCTATAGGAAGAGACTTGTAACTTTTTGTTCTATATGATATAATAGAAGTAACTTAACTTAGAAGAAAAAAAAAAAAAAGAAAAAAAAAGAAAAAAAGAAAAAAAATCATTAATTTTAGAATGTTATTTGGAAAATTTAGTGATTAAAAAGTAATCATATCAAGAAAATATTGTAATTATAAATTTTTTTATTAATAATTAATTTATATAATAGAAAAATTTATATATATATATATATATATATATATATATATATATATATATATATATATATTTGTGTATCAATTTTAAATAGAAAATTATGTAAAAATTAAAATAAACAATATTTAAATTAAAAAAAACTTTGAGTTAAGTAACAAAGAAAATATAAATTTATATGTGATCATTTTCCAATTTCTTTTCTATTTAATGGATGAAATGGAAAACTTAGTTGATAGCCAACTATTAAAAGAAAAAAAACACTACGACTAATCTAATGTACCTAATGTTGATGGAGAATCTTACCCAAAACTTTATTGTTATTAATGAGATTTAAATACCAAAACGACATCATGACATATCTTTGCTTTACAAAAAAGAATATTAAAACTAGAATATAGCCAATCATTAAAAAAATTCGGTGCAACTAACCTAATGTACCTAATGTTGATGGAAAATCGTGCCCAAAACTTTATAAAATAAAAAAATTCAAGTACCAATACATCATGACATATTTTTGCTCAAAAAAATATTAACTACTAAATTTTTTAATTATTAATATGTAATTTTTATATTTTAAAAATAAACCTAACGGATGGGGTATGAGCTATGGACACAAGTTGCCAATGTGAATGACAAGATTTGCCATTTATATATGAGACTAGAATTGCTATTTATACCAGACTTTCTTATCAAAACTTCTAAATTGGGTGAAAGCTCTTATCAACTTTCTATTAAAAAATTTCAGCTTTTATTAGTGAACTCGACCCACCATCAATCTTGGTTGTCCTTCGTTGAGTGGTTTGTTTGGATTGAATTGATATGCTCACAACTTTTCAAGTAAGGCGACAAATGAGACCTCATTCCATTACATACCCACTTGGATATTTTGAGGGTGTTGCACAAAATAATTCTTGTGGTTGTGGTGTTTGATTCATGATGGATACACACTGCTATTATAAGATTTACTGGAATGGATACACACTGCCTGTGGTTGTGGTGTTTTTTCAATGATGGATACACACTGCTTGTGGTTGTGGTGTTTCTTTATGTGTAGTCGCTTGGCCTCATTATCATACATGTAACTTTGTGCCAACTTCTTCTGTACTTTTTCAAAATGTTTGATTATTGCCTCTGTTTGTATTTTTTGGATTCTAATGATTGAATTCAGTATCCCCATGAGAGACATTAAATTTTTGTTCATTTAACAAGAAGTAAAATTAATATACCCTCCCACCCATCCAAGTTGTATACATTTTTAACTGGCAGAATTGTGAAACTTTGCGTTGATTTTTTCTGCAAAACTTTCCCAGAATTCTTAGTGTAATGAGGTTGTGAGCGTTGTGCGCTGGGCCGAAGCATAATATTGATATTAGATTAGTTTATGTATCGTAAAATTATTTTATCATAGATGGAGAGAATATTACGTTCCAGTCCAGTTTGCAGATTATGAGTTTGACACCGTTCCAGATCATAATTTCAAACACTACGCCATTTCATTATCCTCTACTGTCTTACTTGCATATAGTACCATATTTAATTACATTACCAACCTTGGCTTTCTTTTCCATTAGCGAGATTATAATATTTAACGGGCAACACATTCAAAAAGCTGCAAACTAAAATGCTTTTGATGCCGATGTATAGTTGTTTAAATTTGTTTAAAAGTTAAAACTTAAAGATAATCAAGGAATTACCCTGGTATACATACATGTCTCAGATTGACATGTGAAATTAACGTAAAATTCAATGGTAATATATATTTTTTAATTGGGTGATAATGTTGGGTAAGATTGGAAATACGATAGTGTTATTTTCTTAGTTGTTTAAAAATGGTTTTAAATAAATTTGGGTTGTTTTTTGTTTTTTTTTTTAAATTCAAATTTAACATTCAAATTAAAATTTTAATAATAATAATATTATTATTAAAATTTTGATAAAAATATTAAAAAATAAAAGAAATTAATGGTTAAATTACATTTATTTCATAGAGATAAAATATACCAAAAAAATATAATAAAAATAAAATAGTTAATAATTAGAATATGTTTATTGATTTCATAAAATATACCAAAAAATATATAAAAAATAAAAATGGTTAATAATTAGAATATATGTATTTGATAGTTTGACATAAAATGCATCTAAATTTTTTATAAGGCTTTCAAATTTTACAAATTTCAAATTTACAATTTTAAGAATTTTTTATAAAAAAAAAAGAGTCTATATATATATATATATATATATATATATATATATATATATATATATAGGGAAAGTCTCTTATAAATCAACCAATTGTTAAACAGAAGTGGAGACTCAAGTGGGGAGTCATCATTATCAAGTGGGGATTCAAGTGGGGCTCATCATTATCAAGTGGGGACTCATCATTATCATTCAAAGAAATCCATGCCACATACTATTTAATATTAAATAAAATATAATAAACTTTTATTTAACAGATTGATATAAAATTTAATGTTAAATAAAATACAATTAAAAAAAGTTAATAATTAAATTATATTTATTTATTTGATAAATTAACATAAAAATTTAATATTATACAAAATATAATAATACATTTATTTGATAGATTGATATAAAACTTAACATTAAATAAGATATGTCAAGTCTCACTAGCACAACTAGCTGATGATGGGTTTGGTTAAAGGCAACCCAAGATCAAATATCACGAAGATTGTTGCACCTTTCTTAAAACCACTTGACAAACCAAAAAAACTATTAAATAAGATATAATTTGATTTTAAATTATTTTATTTATTTTACTATAATAAAATAAAATTGAATTATTTTATCTTTCCAAAAACTATTCCTTGACCTTCATTTTGTTGAAGAAAGGTTCTTCCATATCATTTCTACCCAAAAAAAAGTTACAAATAGTTTCACTTGCTTTAGTTGTATTTCATATCCTATATTTTAGAAAAAAAAAGTTACAAATAGTTTCACTTGCTTTAGTTGTATTTCATATCCTATACTTTAGAAAAAAAAAGTTACAAATAGTTTCACTTGCTTTAGTTGTATTTCATATTCTATATTTTAGAAAATTACGCCATAAGGCGTTTTTATTTGAAAAAAACTTCCCTAGCTTCTAATGTGTCTATGTCTGAGCCATTAGATCAAATGTTAGACGATTACATCCACAAGTATATATATATATATATATATATATATAATGTTAGTTTTTTTTTTCCATAAGTTAGATTGATTTTAGGTGTATAATAGAAATGTTGTAATGCCATGTTTAACTTTTGACTATGTCAAATTACACAAAAATAAAAATAAAAGTAAATTAAATAAAAAGATTGACATAATGTAATGAACATTTTAACTAGGTCAAAATACAATAAAAAATACTAATAATAAACTATAAAAACAACCCATGGTATTGACCCATGGTATTCATGTGGAATATAGTTTATTTAAAGGGCGAAATTAAGATGGCCTAGATCAATCTTGACTCTAGATCTACCAAGAGCCAAGACGGATCAATGGCTTCATATACAAACCTCTTTAGAGTGAAAAGAGAATTTTGACTATGTCAAATTACACAAAAATAAAAATAAAAACAATAAAAAATAAAAATAATAAACATTTTAACTAGGTCAAAAATACAATAAAAAATACAAATAAAATTAATGAACATTTTAACTAGGTCAAAATACAATAAAAAATAAAAAATAATAAAATAAAATAATAATAAACTATAAAAAGAGCCCAAGGTACCCATGGTATTCATGTGGAATATAGTTTATTTAAATGGCGGAATTAAGATGGCCTAGATCAATTTTGACTCTGGATCTACCAAGAGCCAAGATGGACCAAATGTCTTCATATGCAAACCTCTTTTAGAGTGAAAAGAGAATTGATCCCTCTCATAAATAATATAGATCTAAACTAACTACTTAATAATTTTTTTTAATTGTTTATAACCATTACTCTATTAAAATTTCACTTAATAAAATGTATCTAAATTTTCATACATCCAAATATACATAGTTTTTTTTTGTCCTATAGTATTATTGTTACAACTATTTTATTATTCCAAAAAGACATGGTTTTTTTTGTTATATATTATTTATGTTACAATTGTTTTATTATTCATGAGTAGTATTTCTTAATATATAAAAAATTAAATATATATATATATATATATATTTTTAAATATATGAAATTATTTCAGAGGACATGACTTATCTTGATCAATAATGATGAATGTTCATAATTCTCATTTCTTAAATAACACTAAATTTACTTTGTAACTACATACATACTCTTTCCTATTTTTTTTTGTTAATGAATATCAAATTTATTCTATTAAAAAAAACTATATACATTTCTTTAATTACCTAATTGAAGCTAAAAAATATTACTTGTTTTTTACTTTATAATCATATACTAATATTACTTGTTTTTTACTTTATAATCATAAACAAATTTCATAGTATATGATGCCAAACTTACTCAAATTTTTATTCTCAAATTTTAAACAAAGTTTTTCACTACATGATTTTGGCTTTTAATTTTTTTAAAATTTTTTTCAATTCAAACAAAATTTACAAAAGAAAAAACCCACTCATCCTTACTGTAGATTATAGTTTTACAAAATTGGCACTATATGATTAACAATAGAGTAAGTTGACATAACCCTAAAGGGTTCTTTTACAAGTTTTATCATAATTGTAGAGTATTATGAAGAGAGAGTGTCTTCCAGTTTATAAGTATTAGTTTGTAACATGATCCACAATCAAATAAAATGGTCATGGATGTCACAATTTATCATTCACACATTGATCTATTGACGTTCTTAGTTGAAATGGATTGTATTAGATTCATGGTGGCTAGAGACACTAAAAATTCAAAATAGATATATGTTATGACATCCATATTCTCTACAAATCATCAAAATTTCCCATCTTATACAACAATTTCTAACAATAACCGCTCAATTTACTCTCCAATTTTTGAAACCCCCACCCATGTTGGGGAGATCAAAGTGTAAAATAAAATGTTCATGTGGTTTTTTTAAAGGGTTCATAAAAAAAACAGACAATGAGAAAGTCAACAGTGTGGTATAATAACTGATTTTTGAATCATTGTGACAAACAAAACATCACATTAGCTCACAAAATATATCTAATGCTATAAGGATCTGAGATGATAACAATGTTTTGAATCATGATAACTAGGTGACAACAAAAAAAAAGTCTTAGCCACAAGAAAAAAAATCACTACAACTCACAGAATATATCCAAGGTTGCAATGAACCCCATACATAGTGATGGACATCATGGAGGATTTTAGTGAACATAGAACATCACCCTAAAAATTCTATAGTCTTGATCAATTTATAATAACCTAAGATGTCTAGATTGGATGCCGAGGTGGATGGTACAATAATTGAGGATGGTTCTTAAAGGGTAAGGGAATTTAGATACTCTATCCTTCCACCAAAGCTATAAAAGTGAGACTTGTAGATTATAGTTGTACAAAAATGACACTATGTAATTAATAATAAGTTACAAACATTAGGTATTTTAAAAGGTATTTAAAAAGTAATAAGAGGAAGGTACATGAGGGCCATGGTAATTAATGTGATTCTTTGTACTATTTTTATTAAAAATTGTAATTTGTATTTGTATTTTTTTAAATGAATATTGTTAAATGTGTTGTAATATTTTTATTTAAAATAGTAATTTATATTTTTATTTTTTAAAATGAATATTGCTAAATGTGTGATTGAGTAAAATGTATTAAATTTATATTCTAATTTTTAAGATATTTATTTAAAAAATTCAAAGTATGGTGAGTTTTGTTTTATTAAGTTTTGAGTCTAGATGTGCAGAGAATGAATATATCTCAAGTCCCAAACAAGATTCTTCTTTCTTTTCTTATTCTAGCTTGCACCTTGACACTCCTCTCCTCCTCCCTGCACAAATTTAAATTGTGAGGCACAAGGTAGTTGTTGCATATAAGAACATTTAGATATGATATGAAAAATGTGATACTCTATTCTAATTTTCTCTACAAATGTGATGGAAAGTGTGCTCTAAATGTTGACGATTTCGTGGTTAATATAGTATAAGCTACATGCAAGTCTTGTATACAAGATCAAGAAATCTATGCCCAATATCCAAAACCATAAAGCAAGACATGTTCACCAATTCAAGAGTTACCTATGCCCAATACCAAACACCTTAGAGCAAGACATGTTCACGAATTCAATAGTTGCTTCCAATTTCTCTCGGTGCTAGAGTTCTTTTTTTGTCAATTTGGTAGTGCCTCGCTATTTTCTATTTATAATTGGAAAGCAGGTTACAAAAAATAAAATTCAATCTGTGGCCTCAACCTGCCCGTAGGAAACCAGGTCTATTGGTCACCTTAGAACGTTAAAAGCTAACTAAATATTTACTTCATTCGTCCATGTACTTCAGTAACTAACTAACTATTTACTCGATTATCTACAACTTTATTGAGTGATATATGTCCTTGCAAAAAATAAAAATGCATATGATAAACATGAGTAAACTGCTAAAACTGCTATCCATCAGAGGATTTAATCGGTGCTGGATCTTTTGCTGTGGATCCAGGCATATCCACTTGTTGCAGCTGTTGGAGTTGTTTCTCAATTCTGCCTACACGATCATCAATTCTACTGATATGATCAGTAGCTTGATACTGGGTGATTTTGATGTGGTTCAACTGGTTATCAATATCTGTAAATTTATGTAGATGTTCTATGCTTGATGAAACTTTACTTTTATCAATAGAAATAACATGAATTTACAAGTAAAATGCAGATAGAACATACCAGTGATCCTTTAGAAGACAAACCAGAAACAGGAGAATGTGTTGGTGCGTTACGGCGGTCAGCAGGATGCTTCAACCAGTAAAGTCTTCTTGGTCGGCCAACCCAGAATGTGTCACAACAGTCCTCAAATCAGTCACCCAGTCAACTCAAAGTCAACCCCAGAAAAGTCAATGAAGTTCAAAAAAACTCAACGCAGGGCAGCAACAATAAAGTCAACGCAGCTCCAACTTTTATCAACCTTTTGACCTTGATTTTTGTGCAATAAATTTCGTCCTTTTTGCTGCAGTAGATTTCATCCTTCTTCTCACGTGGGAGATGAAACTTTTAGATGCTTGTATATAATCAGAGGAGAAGATGTGTGATGTTTAGTGAGTGAAATGCTCTCCAACGTTGATTGTATTTATATCCATCATTAAGGTGTGTGACACATCTGCTGGGGGTGTAACACCTTAAGGCCGACTTGCACTTAAATTTATTATAAATAATAAATTCAAAATAAACGTTCTGATCATCAGATTAAAATCAATTTTATATCGATTTTACACCTCTCTGAAAGAGGAATCCAATACAAATATTGGAGTCTTCATCTGAGCATCACAAGATGGAGTTTGGACCTAGTTGTCCAAATTTAACACTCCCTCTAAACTAGGGAGAACTCCATCTACCAGTGCAATCAAACATCGCGTGTCATCCTGCTATAACTTGCTTTGCTGGCCTCTTTATTTTAGAATAGAAGTGGGTCAAACACAAAGACATCATCCCCCAGCTGACAAATTCAGCCCAGACGTCCGAAACCTCTATCAGAATCACAAAGAGTCTCCAACCAACCCGAAGTTGGTTCATCTGACTTGAAGTCAGGCGGAGGTCCGAGACCTCACTAGACTTGATCCCAGATCAAGTGGTTGGAGCGTGCCATCCTAGATAGAGAGTACGAAAATCTCTGATGCGTCCATCAGTCTTTGCTACTGGTCTTTAGCTTTTCCCACCTCATTGGCCAAATGAGAGGTACTTCCCATGAGCCCTGAACTCAATGGGTAGGATGCAGATGGGGCACAGATAATGAGAGGTGAACCAACTCAATAATCACAATGGTGGGGTCTAAGCACACCAATAAGGTTTGGCAAGCCTAGCCTTGTGGTTGCTAATAGCTCTGAGAAGCTGTCCCTAAAGCCCCCCAGAGCTCCTCGAGCTCATCGTCCAACAGGACCCGAATCATAGAGTCGTTCCACGATACCAAGTCTCTCACGGAAGGTTAGGAACTTGACCTTCCCCAAGGGCTTAGTGAGAATATCTATGACTTGCTCATCAGTTCCTATATGATCGAGCCTTACGGCGCCTCGCTGTACTATATCCCGGATGAAATGATACCTGATATCAATATGCTTGGATTGGTTGTGGAACACAGGATTCTCGGTCAAGCGAATCCCACTCTGGTTATCACAGAGTATCACGGTGGTATCTAGCACATGTCCAAACATCTCACTAAAGAGCTTTCGTAACCAAACTGCTTCACAATAGGCCATACTTGCTACAATGTATTATGCCTCTACGGTGCTCAAAGCCACCGACTTCTGCTTCCCGCTCATCCATGAAATTGAAGCAGAACCAAGATTGAAGCAGCATCCCGATGTGCTCTTACGATCCACCACACTTCCAGCCCAATCGGCATCAGTATATCCAAGGAGTGTCATGCTCCCGGCAGTGTATCTCAGCCCATGGTTTATCGTGCCCCGAAGGTATCTCAGAAGATTCCTGGCACCAACCCAATGAAAGTGATGAGGTTCAACCATCTGTTGACTCAAAGTGTTCACTGCAAAACATATATCTGGACGGGTGTTCACTAAGAACATCAGGGCCCCTACGAGTTGACGATACTCAGTAGGATTTGCCAATACGAGCCCAGCAGCGCTGCCACTCAACTTCTTGAAGTTGAGTTCCATTGGTGTTGACACGGACTTGCAGTCCACCATACCAAATCTTTCCAGAAGTTTCACAATGTATTTTCCTTGAGAAAGGAAAATCTCTCCAGGTCTCTGTCAGACCTCCAAGCCTAGGAAGTAGTGCATCAGTCCTAGGTCCTTCATCTTGAACTCAACAGTGAGCTCCCTCTTGCATTGATGAATGAGAAGGTTAGCACCTGTCAGAAAAAGGTCATCCACATACAACACCAGAATGAGAGGCTTCCCCTGGACAACCTTGAAGTAAAGGTTCAGATCAGCATTACTTCGAGTGAAGCCCAGCTTCATCAAGTAGCTATCTATACTCTCGTACCAAGCTCTGGGTGCTTGCTTCAACCCATAGAGGGCTTTCTTCAACCTGCAGACATGAGTGTCCCGATCCTGGACTTCAAAACCCAGAGGTTGTTCTACATACACCTCTTCTTTTATTGCACCATGCAGAAAAGTGGTCTTGACATCCATTTGATGAAGACTCCATCCTTGCGTAGTAGCAAGGGCTATGATTGATCGAATGGTGGTATATCATGCCACAGGTGCAAATATGTCATCATAGTCTATTCATTCCTTTTGAGAGAAGCCACGTGCAACAAATCTTGCCTTGAACTTTTCAACACTTCCATCAGATCTATGCTTGATCTTGTAGAGCCATTTCACGGTGACAACTGATTTGTCCTTTGGTCTTGGAACCACATCCCAGACATCATTCTTCATAATGGACTCATATTCTTTGTGCATAGCATCCTTCTAGACTTGATGCTTTACGACTTCCTCAAAAGATCCAGGTTCAGATTGTACAATAGTACTCATGGCAGCCAGATACCCTTGGTATCTACACGGCTTCTTGCTTTCTCGGAATGTCCCCCTCGGGGCAGCATGTCCCTCAGCATCTTCGAGAGTGTCCCTGAGCCATGATGGTCTCTTTCACAGTGAAGGAGATGGATCGATTGGGTCCATTGGTCCTTCAACATCAGACATTGTCTCATCTTGCGGTTCTTCTTGATTTCTAGGCCTTGCTTCATGATTTTCCTCAGATCTCGGAAGATCTACTACTTTCATCAGGGAAGCGTATTCGTCAAAAGTGACATCATGACATATCTCTACTTCCCTTTGACCAGGTACATAGACTCTATAGGCCTTAGAAGTTTTGTTGCAGCCCACAAACATTCCTTTCTTCCCAGAAGCATCCAAATTACTTCTTTTTTCTTTTGGCACATGAAAATAAACAGGACATCCAAAAATTCTAAAATGTGAGACATCAGGTTTCTTACCAGTGAAAACCTCTTCGGGAGTTTTGGAGTCCAGGGCGAAATGAGGGCATCAGTTTTGAATGTATACAACAATATTCGCAGCTTCTCCACATAGAAACTTCGGTAGACCCTGGTCACATAGCATGGCACGAGAAGCTTCCACAATGGTCCTATTCTTTTGTTTAGCAATGCCATTTTGCTCAAGAGTATAGGCAGTAGTAGTCTCCCTCTTAATCCTAGCTTCTCTGCAAAATTCCTTGAACTCATTTGACTCATATTCAGTGCCATTGTCGGTCCTTAAAATCTTGATCTTCTTCCCTGTCATATTTTCCACCAAGGCTTTGAAGGTACGAAACCACATGAAAGCCTCATCCTTCTTCTTCAAGAAGTATATCCAGGTTTTGCGGTAGAAGTCATCAGTGAATGTCATATAGTAAGAACATCCTCCCAGGGATGTCACAGGTAGCATACCAGATAGATCAGAATGGACCAGTTGCAATATATCAGATGTTTTTGTGACACTTGAGGGGAAAGGTCCCCTTGTATGCTTTCCTTCGGCATAACCCTTACATACACCTTCATGATTATTTCCAAAATCGGGCATCCCTGTCACCACCTTCCTTGCTTCTGGAAGGGCCTTGTAATGAAGGTGTCCAAACCTCTGGTGCCATAGTTTAGTTTGTCAGATAGTATCACATGTCATAGCTCCCAGTGGACTTCCTTCAACCTGGTAGAGTGTTCCAACTCTAAAACAAATCACGATAGCTTCCTTGATATTCTTCTTCCACATGTCCACCTTTCCATCAGTGAATTCCACATTGAAACCTTTGTCTTCCATGGCTGATATAGATACAAGGTTCTTCTTCAATTTTGGTACATAGAGTACATCCTGCAAATGTAGGACTTGTCCTTGAGACAAGTGGAGGGTCACAGTCCCTGTCCCTTTCATGGGATATGTGGCATTATCTCCAAGGATAATTTCCAGATTAGTATCCTTCTCAACCATGTCAGAGAGTGCTTCCTTGAACCTAGTGATGTGTCTTGAGGCACCGCTATCTATCAGCTAGACATCCATAGTGTCGGGCAGGGATGCAGCGGAGAGGGAAAATACAAGAATGTATTCATTTCTTTTATCAACAACATTTGACTCCTCATACTTGGAGTTTCTAGACCTTTTGAAAGGTTGATTGTTTCCACTAGAGGGAGCCTTCCTCTTTCCTTTGGACCTGTTGTTTCTTTGATTTCCATTCCTTCGGTTGTTGTTTTTGTCATCACTATCAAGGGAATCCTTCTTGAAAGGACATTCTCTAGCATGATGACCTAGCCTATGACAAGTGAAACACTTGCCCTTATTTCCTTGGGCCCCTGCACTTCCTTTGTTCTTTGGACCACTAGAGTTCTTCTTTCTAGAATGAGCAGCGTAGGTAGCATTTCTGTCATTTTCGTATTCCTTCATTCTTGTCTCTTCTTGCATGCATCTTGACAGTAGCTGTCAAAGTTAGGAATTGTATTATTATTGAGAATGGTAGTGTTGAATACTTGCCATTCATATGAAAGCCCTCCAAGTGTGGTGAGTACCATCTCACGATCAACTATTGTCTCCCCAATAGCCAGCAAATTGTTCCTGATCTCGGTCAGTTTCAGAAAGTATGTTTGGACAGATTGATCCCTGCCTTTCTTTAGATCATTCAATTGATTCTTGAAGAATAACACCTGGTTTGCATTGTTTACTTTGAACATTGGTATCAGCTTATCATACATTTCTTTGGATGTGCCTAGCTCAGATATGTAGGCAACCAGACTTTTATGTATGGAATCCTTGATCATTAGCTTTGCTTTGATCTCCCCCTTCTTATACTTGGTTTTAGCAGCAACAATAGCAGTGGATGGAGGTTCTTGTATCTTACCCAATACATAGTCCATGAGATCATGGTATTCTAATTTGAGATCTAATATCATCTTCCAAGCATGGAAGTCATCCCTTCCAGTCAGCTTGTCATCCTCCTTGAAGCCATAACTTGTGGAACTTATTTTTCTCTTTTGTGATTGCTATAAGTTAGGGCTTGTCTTCACCTCAGTTCTGATACCATGTAAATTTATGTAGATTTTCTATTCTTGATGCAACTTTACTTTTATCAATAGAAATCACATGAATTTACAAGTAAAATGCAGATAGAACATACCAGTGATCCTTTAGAAGAAAAACCAGAAACAAGAGAATGTGTTGGTGCATTACGGCGGTCAGCAGGATGCTTCAACCAGCAAATTATTCTTGGTCGGCCAACCCAGAATGTGTCACAACAGTCCTCAAATTAGTCACCCAGTCAACTCAAATTCAACCCCAGAAAAGTCAACGCAGTCTAGAAAAAGTCAACACAAGGCAGCAACAATAAAGTCAACACAGCTCCAACTTCGGTCAACCTTTTGACCTTGATTTTTGTGCCAATGAGTACGACCTTAAAAAATTGAACTCTCCACCAAATTTCAGCCAATTTGGACCATACATTGACCAAAGTCAACGCTGGTCAAACTTGCCCAGAAACCCTAACTGCAGAAAATTTGCTGCAATAAATTTCATCCTTTTTGCTACAGTAGATTTCGTCCTTCTTCTCACGTGGGAGATGAAACTGCTTCTCAGATGCTCGTAGATAATCAGAAGAGAAGATGTGTGATGTTTAGTGAGTGAAATGCTCTCCAACGTTGACTGTATTTATATCTGTCATTGAGGTGTGTGACACATCTGCTGGGGGTGTAAAACCTTAAGGACGACCTGCACTTAAATTTATTATAAGTAATAAATTCAAAATAAATGTTCTGCTCATCAGATTAAAATCAATTTTATATCGATTTTACACCTCTTTGAAAGAGGAATCCAATACTTTGTATTTTTGTTTCTTATGTATATAGAGAAAGGATAAACCAAGTTTGGAGTTAAGAAAATAAACCATAACATAAAAAACAATATCTCCTTTCCAAAAATGTCTCTATATTAAAATGACATTCAATTTCTTATATACCAAGAATATTGTTATTCAAATACAATATACAATCTCTGACAAGCATGAAATTAGCGCTCAGATATGTAGATGAACTTGGAGTAAACTCTAATTCTGTTAATAAAAATTCTCTTTATTTACATCTATGATATATATATTGTACTTGATTGTATTTAAAATACCTTATTTGACTTACATGCTCATTTCATGGTTGTTTCAGAGGAATATTAATCACCAAAGGATTTTCACCCCCAATTTCCTATTTCAGTATTTATAACAAATTTTGTATATATGTGAACATATTATGTTCATTTATATATATGTTTTCGCCCACAATTTCCTATTTCAATATCTATAACAAAATTTTCTAGTTGATAACTCTTATCATCAATATCTTTGAAACCTCCACGACCTGCTTCCATGGAAGAAAAAATTGCCTTTCATTCCTTCACAATGGCTCCTTCTCTGCAACAACTTATTTCTCCTAGGCTACTCTTTCCTATGCTATTTCCTTAAGGTGTTTCTTTTGCAACATGTGGTGCAATTGCTAGTTATTTGGTATCTTTAATTGTGAAAATAATAAATTGTTTTTAATATATATATATATATATATATATATATATATATATATATATATATATATATATATATAATTTTAAGGTCATAGCCAAGCCATACACCACTTGGTGTATGACACCCTTGTTTGTGGGACAAGAGACCCACTTCCGCTCAACAATTGGATTGCTAAGTCTACGAAGAATTCAAAATAATTTTACTTAGGCCATTCATGAGTAAAATATATAATTTTTTTAAAGATAATTATAATTTCAAAATAATTTCCAATAACATTTATGTCACTATTATTGCCTTATTATTGACCAAAAGATATCCCTAATAAGATTGTATTATTATAAATTTTGCATAAGATGCCAAGGTTGAATTCTTAGAAAATTTTGAAACAATCTTCACGGGATACTCACACACACACACACACACACACACTCACATGTATTTAAATTCTATCAATGAATAAGAAATTTCTTTGAGAGTGATCCTCCTACTTATTTTCTTTTGTAATATCCATCGTACCCTTTTGCAAAATGTTTTTTTTTTCCCTAAAGCTTTTATTTGTTTTTTGTAATTTCTAGACTCTCATTGAGTAGGTACAAACACATTGAGTAGGTACAAACACAATTTGTGGCAATTTAGACATGGAAAAACAACAATTTATTAAGGTGATTAAATATAGTTCTGCAATGAATTGGAGTATGTATAAAAATATGAATTGTAAAAAAAAAAGGTTTTGGGCTAGCCCAAGATAATGTTACCTAATTAGCAATTTAGACATGGAAAAACAACAATTTATTAAGGTGATTAAAGATAGTTCTGCGATGAATTGGAGTATGGTATAAAACCATGAATTGTAAAAAAAAAGGTTTTGGGCCAGCCCAAGATAATGTTACCTAATTAAAATAATTAGAATAAAATAATATATTAGACATTTAATCTATATGTGGAGGGTATTTAACCTCCACTTTAACTTCAAAGTAAACCCAAACCCTCAAGCAACTATTTACAACAAAAAATATGACCCAAAAAAATGAATTAGTTCCAAATATAATTTTATAATTTCAAAGTATAAAATAGATGAATGCCAATCTAGAAAAGGAGAATTAGCTAACCTATCAACTCTGCTTCTTCTTATTGATATATAAATGAAAAATTTATAGCTCACTCTCAACACCAACATGGATACTTTATAGAATTTTATTTATTAACTATGTTTATGTACCCTATATAGCTACTTATATAGTTGTAAGACATATAGTGACCTACTATTCTCCAATGTAACCTACACATAATAACTAGGTAGAAACACAATGGAAACAAGTAACACACTTAGAAATTTTTTTTTTCCTGAAAATCCTAAAGAAGGTAATCCCATGTGAAATCTAGTATTTTAGATCTAACCCAAAGAGATTTCAATATAATAAAGAATCTATAAATTCCTTGTTTGTGGAACAAGGGATTTGACCAACATAGACCCATCTTAAGAGGGATCGAATTTCTTCACGTGCAAACTTATTAAGAGTGAAAAATACAATGTGTAATATTTCATTGTTTAAATTGTATTTATGAATGCTATATCCAGTATATATAGGACCAAACAAACATTTTAACCATACAAACTTCTCGTTGAAATATTTTTGAAAAGTATAAGGTTTAAACATTTTACTCACACATTTTTTTTTACTTCTAATTACTTTACAAGATATTCATTTTTTCATTATAGCGGTTTAAACATTTTACTCACACATTTTTTTTTTACTTCTAATTACTTTACAAGATATTCATTTTTTTATTATAGCGGACATCATTTTTCTATTTATAGCATAGACTTAGCCCCTCATACTAGATTGTAGAATGAACTTTTCGACTCAAAAATCTACATATGTATACATACTCTAACTACTTTAAAGTTAAACCTTTAATCTCTTGAAAGAAACACATGTTATAATAGTTAATTCCACACACACACACACACACACACACACACACACACACACACACACACACACACACACACACACACACACATATATATGTATATAGATAGGAATACCTTAAATTTATCTCATATATATTTTTAAATCTATATGTAAGTTTTAATTTTATTATTATAATATGAATAATCATTATCATTTAATTTAAAATTATAATTTAATAAACATTAAATTAATATCTTAGAAAAATGTCAATAAAACTAAAATTTAAATTTATAAACATGTAGATTGTTGCTATGAATGGAAATGTTTGTAAAATTGTATTGAAAGTTGAGATGTTGGTGAGTAACACTATTTTGGGTGAAAATGTACTTCCTAATGTCACTAATCCTACTGAAAGGCCTAGAATTTTATTTTATTTGAACGAAACACCTATATTGGGTCAAAAAATCCAAATAAAGCTTCTCCCATGCTTTGATTCTCCTCCCAATCTAAATTATCATCATGAAACGAGCATTGATAATTTAGATAATTTCTCATATAATGTTGAATCAACGAATGTACGACTAGATAGTTGATGCAACATCCTGCTTCCAAAATACATGTATATATGATAGTCCTAGGGTTTCTTGTGTTTCTTAGGAAGTTGGTTTCCTAAGGCTTGATTAATTGTATTTCTCTAATTCTTGAGTGTTTATGTGAGAGACATAGGATAGGTTTAATTCATATATTTGATTGTAAATGTTCTCAAATGTAGGAGAACATGAGCGACTTAGGATAGTTGAGATCTCATAAGGATCTTAGGGATCTAGAGGTCTAATATAGGATTTTGGTTGAGTAAAGAATGGACCTGGGATAATATTTAGGAGAGATTGAGATATTGTTGGATATAAACCGTAATTAGTTTATATTCCTCTTTGCATATATTTATAGGATTTTGAAGCATTCGGGGTTGGCCCGGGTTTGTAGTTTGGGCCTTACGAGTATGGTTGTTGGCCTTTGTAAATATACTCTGTCATATTAATAAAAATACCAAAAAAACACAGTGTGTAGTGAGATTAATGAGATGGTTTGAGTGCTGGTATTTATTTAAGGGAGAAACCCATTATTTCATTCTGGTACGAGAACTGCGTAAGAGTTCGATGGAAGATGTAAATATCACCTGCAACAGTGCTTGGTAATGCAGGCGGTGGATTAGCTGACATAGACTGGACTAATACAATTGGATTACAACGTGTAATGAGCTTACTGATAGTTAAGTGTTAAGCCCCGTGTGAAGTAGAATTTGGGAGTTGAGATTGACTTTGCATGATTGTCGGCATCTGTCGTAGACATAATCTTGATTGATGAACTGAGAACAATGAGGAGAGGATTAGAAAGTTTAATAGAGCCACCTGTGTATATATGTTAATATTTGCAACAACATTTATTAATCGCAAAATTAGATTGGCTCGAGCTCCAACGCCCATGCTATTTCCAACATCCGTGAAGGGGAATTATTGCAATCCAGAGCTCTTCTTCGATCCCTTTGCTCAAATTCGTGCTAAATAGCATATTTTTTCATTTTGGTGACTAGTGCAATGGAAGTGTGGTTACATGTAGATGTAATAAGGATGGCCAACGCATTTACTGAGAGCATGTAGGTTGCATTGTCTAATGTAATGCTGCGTTGGAAAACAGAGGAGATGAAATGCGTTTGGAAACCCTGCAATTTGAATATTGATTGGATTCTGAAGAGATTCTCTATGCATTTGTTGCATATGTGCTACATAAACACCTTTGAGGTGCTACACATATATTGGAAGCGTTGTGAAGACACTGCGCATACCCTGGAGACGCTGCGTATACACCTAAGGCACTACACATACACCTGTGATGCTACGCTACCTTTACATGCTACGTTTTCACCAACATTAGTTTCTATCGTTGCGTTTTCACCAATTCGAGGAGCTTCTTAAAGTTCTAGTAAATATCGTTTATTCCCTACACAGAGAGTTCTGGGAAGTAAGAAAATGGATCGAGCAAAGATGCAGGAGTTGAAATTTCTTTGTGGAGTGATTACAGGCATGATAATGGCAACTGATGTAGAAGAAGCCTAGGGTTAGAAAAACCACTGTCAAGAAAAAGGTACCAGATAAATTTTAATGAAATAGTAGAGAGATATGAAGGGTTAAAGTCCTTGTGTTGAGACTTGAAGTGTAGCCTAGTGTCTTTAGGTTACTAATATTGAAGAAATGACCTGGTAATTAAGTGCATCATTTGGTATCAAAGTATTGGTGAAGCTATTTGGGGAATTTCGTTGTGAGTATTTTTGTTTGTGAACCTGTGATTAAGAGGGCAAGAGGATTGTTGCATCACTAAGCCTGCAAAGTCAGAGTTGGATGTTATGATGATCGACCAGCCACCATGGAAGACATGTGTGGAGCAGAGAGAGATTTGCAGCTGCATGGAGTAGCCAATATGCATTACATTAGGATATCAATGTGTGAATTGTTTTGACCTGCTTGGAAAATAAATCAACATGCTCACATTTTTTTAACCTGTGCATTTGGTTGGTGGTAGAAGTTTTGTTGAACCAGATATTGTAGGAATAAATTCCTGGTGTCAAAGGCTGAGTTGAATTGAGATCAAGTGTACTCTATTGATGCATTTTTTGGGCATATATATAAGTCAAAGAACCAGGTCAAATTTCCTTTCTTGACTAGGAACTCATAATATTTGTTGTAACAGCGAGGGGACAAAGGTGTATCAAGGTTTCCATCCTTCTGGGTATTGCATTCCTGTAGCTTCCCAAGAGGACTAATACAAGAATTTTATTTCACAGGGATTGATCTTTGCCAAAATTAGAAGGCCAATTGTTTTTCCAAGCCATTAGGTCCACTCGAGTGAAAGCCTTGAGTCACTAATTAGGCAAATTTCTCTTGAGAAACTCCTATTGTGAAAGGAGGATGAAAAACACTAGCTATTGGAAGATATATTTGTTTCCCTCATTGTAGACCAAGTTAAATCTCTTTGGGAAAATTATAACAAATTTATGCTCTTGAAGTTTTATATGCAGATACAATTGTGATTGTGGAAAGAGGAGATCATTGAATATTGACATAACAAAGAAGGAAAACAAAGCTAGTGTGCTTTGTGTGTATTAGTTAAATATATTACACAAGAAGAAAGGATATTTTAAATATGATAGGAAGAAAACATAAATAGATAAAGTGTGGCAGAATATTGGGAAGTAATTTGTACTCTTAAGGATAATTTACAGAAGCAAATAAACGGGGAGTCATTTATTCAAAGTGCGAATGAATGGTGGAACAAAATCATACAAAGATCTTGAAGGTGATATCATTAGGGGAATTTTGAGGTCTAAAATGGTCCTCCTAAGGAAATTATAAAATAATAGTGGAAATAATAAAATAATATTTGATTACATCATCAAATTTTAGAGGGAAAAGAGGAAAAACTATTTTTTCAACTCGTATTTTGAACTTATCTCCCTAAGGTTTTACTCAAATTTCGAGCGGGAATACTCGTTAGATGAAAAATTTAATTTCTCATCCAAGAAGTACCCATGTTGCATACTTTTGATGGACTTTTCTGCACAAAAAAATGAAAAATACATAAAAAAGTGATTGCAATCACGTTTTTTTAAATGTTTTTCTCATTTTTCGTGTATCAGGGTCCATCAAAAGTATGCAACATGGGTAATCCTTGGATGAGGAATTAAATTTTGCATCCAACGAGTATTATCGCTTGAAATTTGTGTAAACCCTTAGGGAGATAAGTTGAAAAGACGAGTTGAAAAAGTAGTTTTATTTTTTATTATTTTTACATTTTTATTCCAAAGATGGTGAATCATCCCCATGGTTCACATCATCATCTTGAATCCTATTGGTTCTTATAAATTTTATTTTATTTGTAATTTTTTCTTAGGAGGCCCATTTTAGACCTAAAAATTCCCCTAATGGGTATGTTTTTATTTTTAAATTTGGTTTTGAGGATTGTGTTTGCAAATTTATGGTTGTAGACAAAAGGGGTGTTAGCAGAAAAGACAACCGAGAGGAGCTGTAACAAAGAACTATTTGTGTTCTCAAGAGGAAGAGGGTGTGATCTCTTAATTAATGGCAGAACCTTGAATAATTCCAACAGAGGTTGGATAAGGAGGACAAGTGAATGTTCTCAAAAGAAGTGAAATAATGCAGAAGCCAGACAGAGAAAGGTGTTGCTCAGAGAGTGGTTCCAAAGGTATAGAACCATAAGATACCAAGAGACCAGGCTCAAAAGGAAGCTTGCATTGGTATAAAGGTAGGTTTGAAGACTTACAAAGGAGAGGCTTGAGTGTAGTTAAGTGGACAAGGGAAGTTCACAAGAGAAGAGATGAAGGCAGGGATTATGGAAATTCATTCCAGAGGTTCATAGAAAAGCCATAGCAGAAACAAAGGAAAGGATGTCAAGTCAAATGACATGACGAAGAAATGGAGTCAAGAGGAGCTTGATAGACAACTTGCTAACATGAAAACAAGACTTGAGGCATTGATGAAGCTGCTACAAGAAGAGGAAAACTAGAGAGGAGGATGGATCTTTCCACTAAAGGGAAAGAAGGTAATTTGGCACTCATTACAAATGAAGTGGAGGCAGAAGGAGATCTCCTTATGGAAGGAAGAACTCATATTTTTTGGATGGAATTTGAGGATTCCACATGCAAATATGTTTAAGGAGAAATGCTTGACGGAGCAGATGGATTTATTTGCAAGCGAGAGAAAGGAATATCTCTTGATGATGAAGAGAAAGAGGTTAGACTACTGAAAGTCTCAAGAGTTCAGAGGAGAGCTGGGACCAACATACTGATGTGTTGACAGAGGTGTTAGAGGAAAACATAAACTTATTTCTATTGAGATGAGTGAAACATAATTGTCCGTGGAAGACAATCATATTGAAGAAAAATCATTGAACAATAGTGACCATATAAAGGATGAAGCCGGAAATGAAGAGCATTGTGATAAAATTATTTCTAAATGTGAAGAGGAGATTGAATTGCTGAAAAAATTGCTAGGAGAATGTGGCAATAGAAAAGAAATGGTTACAGTAGTACTTGATAGTAGAAGAGAGTCTCTAATAGTCATGGATACAAAAGAATGTTTTAATTTACAAACCAATAGTTTATTTGCAGGTACAATGAATAGAATGAATGAGTATGAAGTTATGATCAAAGATATTGAACAGAGGTTGTTTGGAGATGAGATAAAAGTTCAGAAGCAATAAGAGGGTAAGAATGTAAGGGTGGTAGTAATAATCCAAAAACTCCAAAGTGAAGGTAACCAACAACAGGTTAAAGGAAAACTTGAAGAAGAAACTATGTTAGCTAAAAACAAAGTGAAGGATCATCATTCCATCATGATGATAGGCATATTATAAATAACTATGGAAGATGTTGAGGCAGAAAAAAAATGAATATAGCTCAAGGAAGAAAACATGAAACAAAAATTCACATAGCAGAAAAAAAAAGGAATTGACAATGGCAGAAATTCAACAACAGGACAAAGAAAAATGAGAACCAAGTTCTCATCAAGAGATCAGTGAATGGGATAAAGAATTGGAGCTACTGGAGAAATGGCTTAAAGCACTAGCAGAGAAGAAATAGCTTGATGAAGACTGCAAAGGATCTGCAGCAGAGGAAGAGAAAGAAGAAGTGTCAAGAAAAAATGGCATAAAGGAAGTAGACAAGGAAAGTTTATAGAAAGAATTCTAGCAAGGAAATGAGTTGGACATAGAAATAAAATTGATGATGGAATTGATGAGAAAAGTGTCTCAAAAGGAGAAGACAAAAACAAGAAATCAAAGCAAGAACAACAGGAAAAATACAACAACATAATGTGAGAGCATAGCCAGTGGGGCATGCAGCATAAAGTGTGGACACCTGGAGAACATCAAAAAACAACAACAAAAACAAAAAAACAACAAAAAGGAAGAGAGGCATCCAAAAACAGACTACAGAAAAATTTTTGGGATCCAAGAGGAATTGAAGACAAAACTTCATGATCAGGAGATCATCAAAACTTTTTTACTTAGGGAGTTTGATGCAGGAGCATCCTGCTTCCAAAATACATGTATATATGATAGACCTAGGGGTTCTTGTGTTTCCTAGGAAGATGGTTTCCTAAGGCTTGATTAATTGCATTTCTCTAATTCTTGAGTGGATTTATGTGAGAGACATAGGATAGGTTTAATTCATATATTTGATTGTAAATTTTCTCAAATGTAGGAGAGCATGAGAGATATCATAAGTATCTTAGGTATCTAGAGGTCTAATATAGGATTTTGGTTGAGTAAATAATGGATCTGGGATAATATTTAGGAGATATTGAGATATTGTTGGATCTAAAGTGTAATTAGTTCAGGTTCCTCTTTGTATATATTTTTAAGCTTTTGAAACATTCAGGGTTGGCCCAGGTTTGTAGTTTGGGCCTTACGAGTATGGCTGTTGGCCTTTGTAAATATAGTCTTTCATATTAATAAAAACACCAAAAAAACACAGTGTGTAGTGATATTAACGAGATGGTTTGAGTGTTGGTATCGATTTAAGGGAGAAACCCATTATTTCATTTTGGTACGAGGAGTGTGTAGGAGTTCGATGGAAAATGTAAATATTGCTTTCACCAGAGCTTGGTAATGGAGGCGATGGATTAGCTGACATGGAATGGACTAATACAATTTTATTATAGCATGTAATGAGCTTACTGTTAGTCAAGTGTTAAGCCCCGTGTGAAGCAGAATTTGGGAGTTGAGATTGACTCTGCATGATAGTCAGCATCTACCGTAGAAGTAATATCGATTGATGAAATGAGAACAATGAGGAGAGGATTGGAAAGTTTAATGGAGCCACCTGTGTGTATATATTAATATTTGTAGCAAGATTTAGTAACTACAAAATTATATTGGATCGGGCTCCAATGCCCATGCCATTTCCAACATCCGTAAAGGGAATTATTGCAATCTAGAGCTCTTCTTCGATCCATTTTCTCAAATTCATGCTAAATAGCATATATTTCATTTTAGTGACTGGTGAAATGGAAGTGTGGTTACATGTAGATGGCATAAGGATGACCAAAAAATTTACAAAGAGGCCTGTAGGTTTCATTTTCCAATGTAATGCTGCGTTGGAAAACAAAGGAGATGAAATGCATTTGGAAATCCTGCAATTTGAATATTGATCGAATTTTGAAGAGATTCGCTACACATTCACTGCGTATGTGATATGCAAACACCTTTGAGGCACTACCCATATATTGGAAGCACTGAACAGGTGCTGTGCATACCTTGGAGACGCTGTGTGTACACCTAAGGTGCTACGCATACACCTATGATGCTACGCTACCTTTACACGCTACGTTTTCACCAACAATAGTTTTTATCACTGCGTTTTCACCAGTTCAAGGAGCTTCTTAAAGTTCCAATAATTATCGTTTATTCCATGCACAAAGAGTTTTGGGAAGTAAGAAAGTGGACCAAGAAAATATGCAAGAGTTGAAATTTCTTTGTGGAGTGATTACAGGCATGACAATGGAAACTGATGTAGAAGAAGTCCAGGGTTAGAAAAACCACTGTCAAGCAAAAGGTACCAGATAAATTTTAATGAAATAGTAGAGAGATAGGAAGGGTTTAAGTCCCTGTGTTGAGACTTAAAGTGTAGCCTAGTGTCTTTAGGTTACTAAGATTGATGAAATGACCTGGTAAGTGCATCAATAGCTCATTCTTTGAAGATGATGAGATGAAACATTTTGAAGTCATCAACGTATGAGAAATTGAAATCCATGATACCTTCAAATTTGGAACAGGCATATGCATTGAACAAATTAGAAGATAGATCATGTCAAGGATAGAACATAATGTTTTTCAATACTATAACTTCATCCAAGATCACTACCAAGATAAAACAAAGTTTCTTGATCCCATTGAATAAGAAAAGACATTGTGGTTGCAATTCAAAATCAGAGAAATATAAGCTACAATCTGAAAGGGTTGGATGAGTTCATGAAAAATAAAAGGCATGGATGAATAATTGGAGTTATCTTATTAAAAACAAATAAATCTGGACCACATGCTTGAGTTAGTGCAACATTCTATTATATATCAAATTGGTATGGAATTTGATACTATGCATTATTTTACGTGAAATATTATTATCATTTTCAATGCATTTGCATAACTATATGAACTTTTTTATTGTTACAGTAAAGGGGCCCACATCTTGCAACATTCCAACTTGTCTACTTCAATTATTTTATGATCATGTTACTGAAAAAAATTCTAGCATTGGGAACACTACTCCGGCTATTAGCATCCCAAATTCCTCCCCGAGTGTTCTCCCCCCTATTTTACAACTAATTTGGATGTATCGTTGCCCATAACCACCACCTTTTTCATTCATAAATTATTCCATACCTATAACCACCTCCCAAAAACCTTCCTAATGACCACCCCTACCCTTTATTAATCCACCCTTCTGATTGTTTCAATCATTGACCCTTAACATTCGAATTCCCCCCTAGGGTGATCCCCCGCCCTAGGGTAATTCTCACTATCGTACAACCGATGGGGGGTATCACTGCCCACACCCACTATATTTTTCCTATTTCACTTCCACCATGACTTTATCCATCACCATTGAACCATACTTATATTCATCACCAAGTGCACAACCATTTACCCAGAAAGGGTAGTCTTCTCCATTGTCTTAGATCTTCACAATGAGAATGAGTAGCTGATCAAAATCTTATCATGGATTAATGAAATTGATTCTATGCATTTTGGTTTTTACAACTAATTTGTTATTGTAATTTTTGCAGTAACATCAATTTTGAAATGCACTTGGGAGTGCTTAGAGTTGTGAGGGTGACTTATAGACCCATTTTCTAGATCAATCATAATGCCATTTTTTCATTATGTCATTTATGGGCATGAGCTTCAATTATCTATGTTGGGAATGAAGTTCCATTTTATAAAAAAGAAAAATGTATAGCTAGACCAATTTTGAATACAAATATATGAATTTGGAATTGTGTATATGACAAAGTCTTCATTGAATTTTAAATTCATGAAGTGGATTTGATTTTATATTCTATCAATGTGTTGATGTGAAAACACAACACTCCCATTTTTTACTTATTTATTTCAAATAATTGAGACCCTTTCCGTAAATTTTGGCTAAATCGCCTTTTAGTATTTTTCATTTGGTTAAGTGTCCTACAATTTTTCTAGATTTTCATTTTCTTCGGATTTCCCTTTTGATTGCTTCATTGTGTTCGATTTTCCAGTAGCTTTCCATCGGTACTCATTTCATCTCATTTGGTTACACAATTTGCAAATGGTGCTCATCCGAAGTTCGATAATTTTTATTGCTAGGGCTAAAAAATGTAAAATATATATATATATATATATATTGTTTTAATTTTTGTAAATTAATTGTAAATATTCATTTTTAGTTAATTTTTACTAATTAATTTATTTTTCTCTAATGGTCCTACAAAATCACCGCAACCAAATTGTAGAATAATTAAAATTGTGTTATTGGATTTCGAAAGTTAAATCAAATTTTGATTTTAATAAAAATTCTGAGATTCGAAATACTTTACAAGTGGCTGTCATTTTTAATATTGGGACTTGAATTTACAAAGTGGTTGTAGTTTATGGGCGGGTCCCACTCCCCGTGGACTTTATTACACACATCCCCCTCATTCCTTACTCCATGTCTTATCGGAACCTCAGGGCTCTTTTATTAAACTTTTGATATTTAATAACCCCTGGTGGCATTCCTTCATACCTTCGATGGAGTTGTATTGAAACTTGTTTATTAAATATTTAACATATATCATAACTCTTTTAAAATAATCCCAGATATCATTATTCCCTGATACACATACCTCTGATACTCCACGTCTTATCGGGACCTCCGAACTTTTATTATAATGGGGCTCTTTTTAAAATCCTATGATATTCTTAATTCCCCGATGCTTCAATATCCTTATGCCTCCCTCCTCGATTTACCTTATGAATCCCATGCAACTTCATTTTAAACCCCTTATACCTCCCACTTTACTCATGGTTCGTTATGAACCAAAGCCACTAAGGCCCATTCATGGAGCCCACAACCACTTATAACTTGTTGTTAGTTTTTGTAGCATTGGATGTGTTATAGCCTCGATATTTGGTAGAGAGGATATAATACATGTATTCTCCAATACCCATAAATCGTTTATGGAAATTCCACCCAGAGACGACTTAATTAAACTAAATAGTCAGTTTTTAATATTTCCTAAGTCTAAACTTAGGAAATATGATTAATTAAATCATGGTGAGAATATTCTAGAAAAAGAATTGGATCAAGTTCTAGTTAATCTTAGCCATCATTTAAGTTTTAATCGTGGCCATTGATGTCTCAACGAGAGATCATAAGAAGAAACTTGATAAGGCTTGGAGAACATACTTCAGCGGTTTGATTTCACTGGCAAATCAACTTCCAAAGTAGCATTGCCGAGTTGTCGAAGAGAGAGCTAGTGAGCTCGAAGAAGTGAGAGAGGGGCAAGGATAGTAAGGTCAAAGGAAGATTTTCCAGATCTGGTGAGTGCATTGCAGAGAGGCAGTGAGTGCCACATAGAGGTAATGCAGAGGCAACACAATGCTTTAGAGGAGATTTTGTATTTTGCTAGGGAGAAAATTTGATTCAGTGCTAGAAGTCGGAGAGAGAGTCTGGAGGCCAGGAGGATCCATTTCCTAGAAAACAGTTGATCAGATAGTGAGAGGAGTAGTTATGAGTTTGTGGGATGTAGTACTGGATAGGTTGATACAATGACTATGCAGAGGTAGCAAGGAGCAACTCAACTTGAGCTAAGGTTAGTGTCAGATTGGGTTTGGGATTGAGATTTATCTCACTAGATTTATTGTCAGTTATTTCTCTATATGGATTGCTAGATTTAAGAATCCATAGTTTTGTACTCATACTTACTACTGCATAATAACCAAACCCTTAGTTTTTGCACCAGTTTTCCCCAGATAGGTTTTTCCAGGGACTTAGTCCAAAAATAACTGTGTATTTGTGTGCGTGTGTGTGCATCTATATTTCCAATGTTATTTTTTTTTTTTCCGCAGTATTTTATTTGTGAAAGCTGCAGTGTATTAGTTTTGATATTTACCGTAGCACATAGCAAATAATTTTTTTTATTAATTTAAAAAATAGAAGAAACTACATCAGTTGCTACAGTAGGATTCCAAGTTATGAAATTTTCACATGGCATCAGAGCACAAATAGAACCCATAGAGCTTAGTTGTAGGCATGAAGAAGGAGTTTCATAGCACTGCGTAAGCAGCTTCTCGAAACCCCAGAGGCTGCACAGTCCATTTGGCCAGGGGTCAATTTTTAAGGAAAAAATTGTTTCTCTGAGAGAGTCGACAAAGAAATTAAATTTTCCAGATCAAATATTACCAGAGGCAAAGGGTGGAACAAAATTTTCTTTGTAGAGCAGATCGTCAGCTTAGACAGAGTTATTTTGCAACATTTTTTTAGAGAAAAATAGTTTCAGGAGGAAGGAAGAGCACACACTAAGGGAATTATTTCCTCACAGAACTTTTAGCCCATAAATTTGATTTATCACTGCAAAGCAGCAATAGTTGTGAGCAGAGTTTCACACTCTAGAAGGGAGTGCATAGAGCCTAACATTAGTTGCGCAAAGGAGAAGAGGAGGATTTCAAATTTTTGCAGAGATGGCATCGACAGGGCTTAGAGATCAGGATCAGTTGTATTTGCGAAGTGTCCAACTATGTGATCTAGAAGGCAAGGATTTTTTGTCTTATAGATGAATAAGGTCTCAATGATTACATTGATAACATGGTGGCTGTACCCACGGATCTAGATTAGCTAAAGGCCTACAAGAGGGAGATGGTGAAGGCGAAGATACTGATTCAAAATGGGGTTCGAGATCATGTGGTGTCACACATTGCTGGCAAGGACATTGCCATGAAAATGTGGGATGCTCTATCCACGTTATACCAAGGATCTTATGAGCAACAAGAGATGTATCTTGAAGAGAAGTTGAGATGTATCCATATTCAAAAGGGGGAGTGCATAGACCCCTTCCTCACTAGGCTTGGGGATGTCTGAGATTAGCTGTATGTTGTAGGGTCAACACCCCAATCTATATAATTGTTGTGGTTAGCTCTAAACAATGTTTTTGAAGACTATCAAGTCTTTGTCCAGAGTATCCTGGGTAGAGACAAGTTACCAAAGTGGGACCGGATGTGGGTTGACTTGTAGTAGGAGGAGATGAAGCGATATTTTTTGAAGAGCACCATCACTGGAAGCAAAAACAATAGTGGGACGAAGCATGTGAAGGAAGAGGAGAATGTGGCCCACGCATTGAAGGGGAAACAAGAGCAACTCAGGAGGAAGAAGGACCTTTCCAAGGTCAAGTGCTTTAGGTGTGGCAAGCTAGGCCACTACAACACTCATTGTCCTCTCTGAAAGAAGGAAAAATAGGAGAAGCATGACCAACATGCGGCATTCACAGAGATTGATAGGCTTTCCTCCAGATTGGAGGAATATTTTTCCATGACAGAAGACATCCCTCCAGGAGTGAGGCGGGTCGACTTGGTTTTGTAGCCCCAGAGAGATATAAGATGGGTAGGGTTCTTGAAGAAGTCCACCTCATGAATCAATACCTTGCTATGGGAGCCCATGGTACACAATAGCAGGATGGACTAGTGGCAATTGTTGCATTCACGTGCTAGGGTGATAGATGCAGTGGCTATTAGCGATCATATAATGGGAAACACAGTGCAAAGTTGGTAGTAGTGTAGTTCGCACACTTGTAGAGTAAACAACATCGCAAAGGCTTCAGTGACAATGCAAAGACTAGTAGCAGTCATGACTCAGGTGATATATGCATTAGGATGAAAACAAATGGTTTAGTGTTTTGGAAAGTTCTCAGTTATAGAGGTTGCCGTTGTAACAAAAGTAGATGAGAGGGAGTTGAAGATGTTGTAGTAGCAGTAGCAACAAATTTGCAGTAGTTGGTAGCAGTACAACAGGGTCAGCAACAACACACATGCAACACATATCAAAGTTGTGTAGTAGTTGGTGGGTAAAGCAGCCAAACATCAACAACATGACAGGAGATGGTGTAGAGGTTGTGTATTGTAGCAGCAGTTGCAGTTGTAGTACTAGAAAACTTTCCTCGCTAAGAGGGACTGTTAGTTTTTGTAGCATGGATGTGTTCTAGCCACGAGATTTAGTAGAGAGGTTAGAATTCATGTATTCTCCAATACCCAAAAATTGTTTATGAAAACTCCACCTAGAGACGACTTAATTAAATTAATTAGTCAGTTTTTAATATTTGCTAAGTCTAAACTTAGGAAACATGATTAATTAAAAGGTATTACTTAATTCATAGTGAGAATATTCTAGAAAAATACTTGGATCAAGTTCTAGTTAATATTAACCATCGATTAAGTTTTAAACGTGGTCGCTGATGTCTCAACGAGATATTATAATAAAAAACTTGATGGGGCTTGGAGAACACACTTCAGCAATTCGATTTCACTGGAAGATCTACTTCCAGAGTAGTAGCACTAAGTTGCTGGAGAGAAAGCTAGTGAGCTCGAAGCAGTGAGAGAGGGGCAATGATAATAAGGCCAGAGGAATATTTTCTAGATCTGGTGAGTGCATTTCAGAACCACAGTGAGTGCCACATAGAGGCAACCCATTTCTTTAGAGGAGATTTTGTATTTTTCTAGGGAGAAGAGTTGATTCAGTGCCAGAATCCGGAGAGATAGTCCGGAGGCCAGGAGGATCCATTTTCTAGACAACAGTTGATCGGATAGTGAGAGGAGGAGCAGTTCCAAGTTTTTGGAACACAATACTGTGTAGGCTGATGCAGTGACTATGCAAAGTCAACAAGGAGCAGATCAACTTGAGCTAAGGTTAGTGTCAGATTTCCTATGGGAGTGACATTTCTCTCACTAGATTTACTGCCAGTTATTTCTCTGTATAGATTGTTAGATTTAGGCATCCATAATTTTGTACTCAGATTTACTACTACATAATAATCAAACCCTCACCTGCTGCAATGGTTTTCCCGAGTTGGTTTTTTCCTGGGACAGTCCAAAAATAACTGTGTATTTGTGTGTGTGTACATATATCTTTCTAGCATTAATTTTCTTCCGCAATATTTTATTTGTGAAGGCTGCAGTGTATTAATTTCAATATTTACCATAGAATATTGTAAATAATTTGTTTGATTAATTTAACAATTAGAAGAAACTACATCAGTTGCTACAGTAGGATTCTGGGTTACAAAATTTTGATAGATCTAATATCCAGGTAAATCATCATTTTAGTTTCATGTTGGCTGAGGGGATTGTAGTCTCCTTTCAAGTTGTAGCTTGATAAATTTCCAGTTGGAGCTGGGTGAGGTAGGAGCCTCCTGTAGGTTGTAGCCTACAAAAAAATTATGGGATTTGGTGCTTCCTTGCAAGTTGTAGCTTGCAGAAGTTGAGGCATGAGCTTCCTGTTGGTTGTAGCCTACAGAAAATTTATGGAAGTTGGTGCTTCCTTGCAAGTTGTAGCTGGCAGAAGTTGAGGTAAGAGCCTCCTATGGGTTGTAGCTTGCAGAAAATAGATGGGAGTTGGAGCTTCCTTGCAAGTTTTAGCTTGCATAATTTGAGGTAGTAGACTCCTGTAGGTTGGAGCCTACAAAAAATCAGTGGTGAGAGGAATTTGGAGCTTGCCTTTACATCACAACAATAATAATATGTGGTTTTCTCCCTTATGGGTTTCTACTTATATCTGTTGTCTATGTGCTTGATGATTATGTGTTGATGTGATGTATTATTCTGCTTAATTACTTGCTGTCCACACATTCATGTTGATTCATTATGCATTAAGTTGCTTATAAAATGAAGTAGTTAATGAGTTGAATGAAAAGAGTATTAATAACCAGGAATGTATTAAAATGATTCACCCCCCCCTTCTTAGTTTAGCTGAGGGTTCATCAATTGGTATCAGAGCCAAGTTCCTTTGGTGTAAGCCTAATAGTCTGAAGGAGATCTGGTTGAGTCACGGGCTATCAAAATGTACCCATGTTGAGTACAACAAACTTTCCTGAATGGTGAGATAAGGTTAAAATATATTTAATGGCTTATGAACCTGAGGTATGAAAGCTTGTATGTGATGGTTACTGCATAGACTCTCCCTCTTTGCAAGAACAACAGTGGAATTCCAAGGAAAAATGTGTGACATATAACAGTATTCATAACAAGGATCTTGATTCAATAATGGATTTAACTTCTACAAAAGGAATCTAGAATAGATTGCATCTCATGCATGAAGGATACACTAGTGGTTGCATCATCAAGAAGGAGAAGATAAACAAGAAGAAGAAGAATTTTTTTTTTCAAAAGGAAAAAGGTCAATCAAATGAGATACCCGCTAGGGTGAATGGATGTGATTGACATGAAGAAAGTACAATTGAAGATAAAGCCAAACTTGACATAACCTTGATTGAAATAGAAGGATTGAAGAATGAAAAAAAAGACCTTAAGGCATTGGTGCAAATATGTGATGAGATGGAATATGAAGATAAGGAAGAAATTGTTGGCCTGAAGGCACAACTAGAAGAATCAAGGAAAATAGAGGATATTCTGAAAAGGGGAATAAAGGAGAAAAATCAGGAGCATAAAAAGTTAGAAGAAGAAGTGGTAAGGTTGAGGAAGAAATCAGAGAAGGCCCAAATTGAATTAACTATGAATATTCCTCAAATTAAAAGCTCTAGACAGTTGGACAAGATCCTAAATGCTCAAATATCTCCTCTTATAAACGCTGAGATAGGCTACAAAGGAGAAAACAATAAGTCCAAGGTAGAGGGTAACAAGGATATCACTTTTGTGAAAGTTGTAATGAAGGAAAATGATAACTCTCATACAACGGAAACTATTTTAGCTAGAAGACTCATAAAAGAAAGGAGAAGGTTGTGTAAGCATCTCGGAGATGAGATTGCCTTCATGGAAAACTCAGAGAAGGCAGACAGTGAAAGGGATGGTGAATCAACTCAAAAAGGATCCACTGAAGCAGAAGCTAGCAAGAACTTGAAGTGTAAAGAAATAAGCAGCAACATCAAGAGACAAAGAATGAGAGGAAGAAGCAAGAACTTGCAAAAATCTCAATTGTTCCGAAAGATGAATTGAACAAGTTTGGAAGATCTCAAAGGAGGTTCTTTCCTCCCGTGAGAAGTATTACATGTTTTAACTGCCATAGACTGGGACATATAGTGGAACATTGTAAGACAAAACAAATCAAGTTTAATCAACAAAAGATGCAGCAAATGAGAAGACCCCCTCAAGCAAGCAAATGGAAAGGAAAATCTATCACCAAGTACACAAATCATTTCCAGGGATACTGTTATGCATGCAATGAATTTAGACATAAACTTGTTGAATGTAAATTATGTTAAAAAAGGAGCACAAAATGTTATACATCAACTCAAACGTACCTAGGTAAAATAAGATGTTTTGTGTGCCACAAGCTTGGACACAAAGAAAATGACTGTAGGCTGCCATATACATTAAAGGAATCTAGGCAGATGATGGAACCAAATCAAATCAGACTAAACTGTGAATAAAAAATAAATGTAGACATTATGAGAAACCCCAAAAAACTACGGAAGAAGAAGAAAAAGGGGAGCATGTTACTTTAATGGCATTATGAATACATCATATTCTCAAGGGGAGATACTCCAGGAAGCAACAAAAATATCCAGTCAGTGATAGACAAGAAGCAAGATCCCAGGGGGAGAGAAGTTCATAAAAGGTCCCCATAAGGGTTTTCAAAGAAGAGTTTCTTGGAATAAGAACATCTAAAAGTTCAGGAAGGGAAACTAAAATTCCTCTGGCAGAGAACTATAGAGGAAGAAGGACACCTGAAGCATTCAATAGCCAACAGGTTGATGGAAGAAGAGAAAGCAACAAACAACCATGGTGGTAAAGGGAACATCATTCATGAACTTGGAAACTAAGAGGATGATTACACTGTGTATCACTGCAAGTGTTGATAATGAAACAAAATTCTTTTAAGGAGGATGCATAAGAAAAGTGTTATTATCATTATATAATTACAAATATCCATCCAAAGTGTTATTATTGGAATAGTGGTATGATACATGCCCTTAGGATTGGAATATCATGGTATGCATCATAGTGGTGGTATGGCATAAATACATCAAGAAGTAGTCCCAACATTATCAACATTATAATTGTTGGAATCACGATTCCTGTTAAACCAAAACCTGCAGGCATTAGTCTCCACTACAATCGCCATAGTTAGGATCCATGAGAGGCAGTTAGTCCATGTCGCGAAACACACAGGGAGCGTTGAACCCAATGTCCAACAATGTCCCCCTCAATGCGAGCCAGGTGAGTTTTGAACTCGAGACCTGTTGCTCTGATACCAATTGTTGGAATCACGATTCCCGTTAAACCAAAACCCGCAGGCATTAGTCTCCACTACAATCGCCATAGTTAGGATCCACGAGAGGCAGTTAGTCCATGTCGCGAAACACATAAGGAGCGTTGAACCCAATGTCCAACAATAATATGTGTGGATTAAGTTCTGGTTGCTCTAATTAGTGCAAAGTATCTTCTGGTTTCAAATGCTGGAGAATGTCGAGTTGCTTTATCAAAGCATGGAAATAAGTCTAGCACATATCACTATCATCAAGCAGCAAGGGGAAAAAGAACAAAAATTTCTATGGTGACATGCATTCCAACATTCTCATGAGTTGTGATAGCATTAGTATGTTGTGTATATTCATTTAATAACAAAAGAACTCAATGAATGATGCTTATACTGAACTCAAAGAGGAGCTACTCTAGGAAATACCCAAGCATTATTAGTGGAGCAACGTTGGTATTGGAGCAAGCATTACTGATGTGTTGAGCTTGCGTTGAAGTTGGGCATGTTTTTGTTTTGGAGGTAAGCAGATAAATGAATGATAAAACTGGGAACAATCTGTCTTGGAGACTCTGATTAAATAAATTGAAAAGGTCTTCCTGAAACACATTGTGATAAAAACAATTGATTGATCCCGCATCTCCACCAGTACAAAAGGTTAATGATGCCAGAATCAGATTCTGTATATTGTTGATTGTTGTTGAGAACAATGGAGAGCTCAATGCAAATAACTAACAGTATGAAGGGTATCGTAACTATGGCTGTCTGTGCGAGCCGAAGTGAAATTACCGCATGGATTATCAATGGGTATCATATTATCTCGTGGCCTTGGATGCATAGAAACTTTTGGTATAACTGTATATCGCTGATTAGGAGATCATTTCCATTGTTAAAAAATGCTTAAAAATGAAAGTGCTCAAAAGTGTTTGCAACCTAAGCGACCGAAAAGGCCTCATCGCTGCGATTCTGGCACCATGAATGGTTCGCAAAACAGAGGTCGTATGCAGAATTTATGAAGGTTTGAAAAGCCCAGTAAACTCTAAAATAATGACATTTTGACCCAATTTGACTTTGTATACAAAATTTCAGAAAAAAGAATTATTTTTTCAAAAATATTTTTTAGATTAAGTAAGTTTTTGGCCTATGAGTGGGTTCCACGTGGCTAGCCCGGAGGTTGCCTTGTGGCCAGCCCAGAGGCTGCCATGTGGCCAGCCTAGAGGCTGACACGTGGCCCTAGGCCAGAGGTCAAAAGGTGTTGTAATTTCTTTTTTGGAGGCTATGGGGTTCGAACGCGGGACCTTCCCACACGCAGTGCAGGCGCCTGACCGCTCGGGCTACCTGGTAGTTCTTACCCGTATACAAGTTCACATAAATTTATTGTTTATGGTTTTATGCGGTAAGGGCTTGGGAGGCGAGCCCCGAAGGGCCAACCCCCCCTCCATATGACCATACGCCCGTAACCATGACCTTC
Source organism: Pinus albicaulis (assembly GCA_034641835.2). Classification (NCBI taxonomy): domain Eukaryota; kingdom Viridiplantae; phylum Streptophyta; class Pinopsida; order Pinales; family Pinaceae; genus Pinus; species Pinus albicaulis. The sequence goes on along the minus strand of CM076576.1, from coordinate 791,315,196 downwards.
ACAAACCGACGACTTCGTAACTGTCTCCAGTCAGGGTTATACGGTGTCACATGGTGAGTTAAATGAAATTAAATGCCACGGTTTGCAGGTTTCCATCGGGGTTTAGAACTGTTAACGTCACCTGTTCATATGCGAAATTCAAGTGCAACTATTAAGGTTAAGGGTTATGGAACTGTGATACACAAGGTTCCAAACCTCAAACGACGGAGTATGAAACCGCGCGGAAAATCCGGTTACATGCCGAAGGTTAACCATTAATGTTATGGTTAGCTCCAGTGGTTTAATTTGCGTGCCCACCAAAACTGGCGGAAACCATTAATTTAAATTGCAGATAACTCAAGTCCTCCACAATTAGTGGAGTTTTTTAAGGGACATTGGGAAAATTACTGTTTAGGTCATAAATCTTGGAGATTTCGACCATTTTTGATGAATGAATAGTCATTTTTGGCTAATTTCGACATTTTGAACACATTGGAAGAGGTTTCAAAGCCATCATGGATCATATTGTGTAGGTTTTTCTTCAGGAGAGGTCAAGGAGCCACCAAGGCCACTAGGGTGTTTTCAGTGTTTTGAGCATCCATTCTTTGTTTTCTACAAATGAATAGTCATTCCTGACTAATTCAAGCATTCTAAAGATTTTTTTACAAAGAGAACAACCATTTGATTCTTTTATTCACATGTACTTACCATTTTTGAGCAATAAGATATGAGGGACATGCCATTGGGAGCTGGACCAACAGATGTAGCCCAGGAGGGATGAAATGCTTCATCAAATTTGCTGAGTATTATTACATGTGATTTTTATTTATCTGTTATATACTATTGTACAATGTTATACAAGCAATTTACATGCCTTTACCTCACATAAAAATCTGTTTAACTAAGTTAAAACCATTTGTTTCACCTGCAAACTTCAGTGAACCTTATGCACACAATTTAATTACTATTTGGATACTTAGCACATCAAAACTAATACATTCCTTTCAGATCAAGATGGTATCAGAGCTTGGGTAAAGCTTGGGTTAATATTGAGTTAAGCTAGAGTATTTTCTCTGTTTAATCTTTGTGCAAAGGATTTGTTTAACAATTTGCAAGAGTTTTAATGCTTACTAGGCTGAAGCTTAAGAGAGGAGAAGGTCAATTGGTGAAAGTTCAAAGTAATCCTCAGCCAAGGAGAGAAAGAGAGCCATTATCTCCACCTTCAATTTCACCTCAAAGAGAAGCAGAAGAAGCCATAAGCATGACTTCAAGGGAGGAAGAAACTCATGAAGAAGTTAATCCCAAAGAGGAAGAAAGAGTGTTTAGGAAAGCATTCCTTGACTTGACTGAAATGGTGAGAGTTATTTATCAAGAAAGAAATGAAAGAATAGAAGGAGAAGGATCCAAACTTCATAAGGAATATCATGGATCGTCAAGAGGCCATAATGATGAAGATAAATCCAAGAAGCGTAATGGAGGAAATGGAGATAGTGGAAAGTTTCCATCATCACCCTCACCCTCATCTTCATCAACCTCTACTTCAACCTTCAATACATCAGCCATACAAGTCAAATAACACTGGTAAAAATAATTTTCTAAAAATTGATGTTAAGTTTGAATTGCCAATGTTTGATGGTGAAGTTAATGCAGAAAAGCTAGATAATTGGATTAGGGAATTAGAGGTCTATTTGAGAATTCAAAAATTTCATGATGATGACACCAAAATCCAACTAGCTTCATTGAGAATGGAAGGTGCAACACTTGTTTGGTAGGAAGCCAAGACAAAGGAGGAGATCAAGAAATAGGGTAAGACTATTTTATCATGGACTGATTTCATTTATGCAATAAAACAATAGTTTTATCCATTAGCTCACATGAAGAAAGCCATTATGAAATGGAAAAATTTTAAACAATTGAAAGGAAAAAATGTACAGGTGTATACTCAAGAATTTAGAAGAAGAGTTCTTTTACTAGGAGTATATTTGCATAGCCAAGACACTTTTCTCAAGTATATAGGAGGTTTACATACCTACCTAAGACATAGAATTCTCATGTTTAACCCTACAAGCCTAGATGAGATTCGTGTTCAAGCCACACATTTAGAGGCAAGGGGAAAACAAAATTTAGATGGGAATGAGGAAAATGAGTTTAAAGGAAAATGGAAGAAAAAGAGAAATGCAAATAATAGAAAAAGAGAAGGGAATTTTTTTTTGCAAACACTGTTATAAAACTAGCCATGATGAGGACCATTGTTGGAAACTTCATCCAGAGTTGAAACTAGAAAGTTTTAAAGCCAAAGAGAAAGCCAAGGAGAAAGGCAGGGCAATTGCAATAGCTGAACAAGACCTAGGGTCAGATTCAAGAGATGAAACAAAAATCATAGCTATGGGAC